>APFE030254836.1:1412-144733 GCA_000404065.3 Pinus taeda
CAACATGTCTTGCCTTGTCAAGTACATAAGCTTCAGTGTTTTTCTTGTAGAATGATACCCTGTCCATCAAAATTTGTTGAATCCCCCTCATAGGATGTTTCACTGGACTTGGTCGAGCTGCAGGCTTAACAGGTCTCTCAAGAAATTGTGCAATTTTGGAGGGGAACCAACCTTCCCTCCATAAATTGCGCAATTTTATCTAGCACCTGCTGGGATCCAGAATTGCGCAAATCTACCTATCACTGTTCACTGGAAAAATTGTGTAATTCCTCCTAGCAGGACTGCTCAGCCAAGAAATTGTGCAATTTTGCGCAACAGTTAGCTGCTTTGCCCAGAAATTACACAATCCCTCTGGGTATCCAGCCTAGCTCCCTCCCAAAAATGCACAATTTTACCCCTCAACTGAGTAGACTATTGCATGTGCAGTTGGGTTAACCGATTCCGTCCAGGACCGAGCAAAATAAATTTTCATGCATGGGTTGTTTCTCCCAAGGCAGCATGAAAATGAATCCCTCGATTCAGGGATCTACTTTTAGTAGATGGAGGTTGCATGCAAAGATCATTTCAAAAACCTACCACCAAGTGTCACTCTTCCTAGATTTGTGGCATGCATGTAACATCTTTGATTTTATCAAAACTCATGAACCGAACGTTGTAGAGCTCATTCCTCACATTGACCTTGCAGCTCTAACATCCTACATTGCGTCTAGGAGTCATGGGCATATTCATCTTAGCTGTTTTGGGGTAAGCCCGCCTTCCATGTCTTGTGTTGCATTTCTGTCGCTTTTTATGTTTCTCTTTGTGTGATTGTTGTCTTCTTGATTTTAGTGAGTGCTTGTTGTCATTTTGATGCATGTTAGCTTGTAGAAGCACTGTTTTAGTTTTCATTCACATCTCACTATTGTCACATGCATGACATTGTTTTGCACGGATGGTCGTTGTTGCAGCAACTCGCTTCACACATATGCATGCTTTCCCATTTTCTGAATCATGTGCTTGTTGTTCCATGAATGATCATTCACTCTTGTTTGCACTCATCTCATCATGCATTCACACTTCTCATGTTTTCAGTCGCCCGTTGGCTAAACTGGGCTGCCTTGGCCCAGACCATGCCTTACCTAGCTAGCACTATGCATTTTCAGAAGCGAAGGCTTGGCCTTCCCTCTAGACATTGCACAAGTCTAGCCAGGCACTGGCCTCCATGCATGCATTGTGCAATTCTTGGAGGCAGTGTCCAGTTGGCCCCAGAAACTACGCAATGCAATTTGCTGGTTGCATGTCACTACTGACTGAAATTGCGCATTGCATAGTTTTAGTCCTCAGTAGGACAGGCTGGACTATGCATTGTGTAGTTCTTGCAGTCGGTCAGCCTACTAACATCCTAGATTGTGCCTTGCACAATTTTGGCAATCAGTCTCCTGCCTCCCTGCGTAAATTGTGAAACCTTTATGACCAGTCACACGGGTATGTAGCAAGTCAGTTCTCAAGTTTTTTTTGGTTTTCGACTAACATATTGCTTGCCATGTATTGCAAGTGTTCATCTTCCTCTCAGCAGCATAGGTACAATGGTTTCCAGGAGAGCAGAGTCGAAGACACCATTTAGAGCATGCTTAGGGATGCATTCAATCAAGTGTCTATGAACTTGCCTACCCACGAAGACATCAAGTTGTTTGTAGTCAAAGACATCAAGATATGATGGCAGTAACACCACAACAAGCATCACCATCAACAGTAGTTGAAGGCAGCACAATGGATGCAACGAATGCAAGAGGAAGGTTGTTGATAAGGCAGAGAATGGAATAGAGAAGGAGTTGCATGTACTGATGTAGCAACTCAAGGAAGAACAGGAGATGCATAGATGAGAGAATGACCTGTAGTAGGAATAGGTGCAGTAGGGGGCACAACATGCACTCATGGATGAAACTGCGCTCGTACAAGTTATAGATCTTTCCCATTAGTTGGCACGAAGCAGATCAGGTGAGCAGTGTTTCTGATTGCATGCAAGGGAATGCAGTAGCATGCATTTCATTGTGCTCATGCATGTGATCTCACCCATTTGACACACTCACCAAAGCGAAGACAAGAAGCAATTCTGACTAGAACTAAACATGTACTCTGACAAGTTGATGCGCACAGTCACCAACACATGCTGGGAGAGGAGCATAGACACTATGCATCAGTGTGCTTTCGATTTGGCCATACCCAAGAAGACCATGCACATGCTATCAAATGAGTTGGACAGAGGAGCCATATCAGTGCACCTGGATGCAACAGAGGCAAGAGTTAGCTTTAACAAGATGTCAACGTTGAGCGCACAGACACCATCACGGACGACCAAGCTTGGCATTAGTTCGCCACCATCGATCATCACAAGGATTTCGAAGAGTTGGTCTCATCACAATGGTCTAAGTGTTAGTGATGTCTTGCATGGCTTTCTCAAGCCATTTTGTCTCACAACATGGCCACATGTGCATTGTAATGTAACGTCTTGTCAAGTGGAAGTTCAAGTGTCAATAGTTGAATGTAACACAATCATAGAGTAGTTGAAGAGTTATGAGGATAGACAAATGGTCGCAAAGGGGAATGTCAAGAGTCACCCCACCCTTTGCTATAAATAGTCCCTCATAACTCACTGTATAGGCTTTTGGTCAACCAAGCTTCCGATAGGACTATCTTAGATAGATCTTGGACAATATTGTAACGATCCTTGGCTTCTCCACTACGCAGAGCTAGTACATCTCTTTGGAGAAGCAAGAGGTTGTGGCTGTAACATTCCGCTGTCAGAACTAGTGGTTGGACATGGACCTATTGTATGACTGGAACTTACACTTCTTAGATAACAAGAGCCACACGTTTCATGCATATGTTGTATTGCATTTCAGCTATCTATTTACTCTAAATGATATATGTATTTGTTTTCTCACGCATGCATGTAGAGCTATTTCTATGTATGCATGTATGATTATTTCTAAAATGTGCTATTGGTTTAACCATCAGTTTGGATTGCTAGCTAACTTGGCTTCCATGTTGTGATGCATCTTTGCTCATGTGCTCCCTTCTTAACTCCGTGTTATCACAGGTTTCCAAGGGGCGTACTCATCTTAACCCCCATGTGTTAGAACCTCTCATGCACCTTCCTTGGCTTACTGCATATGTCACACCCTTGCTACCATCAAAGACATATTACTTGCCTTTATGTGAAATTACAGTCAAGGCATTACTTGGGACTCCTACACCAAATGTCTGAGGTCTAATTGGGACTTCTTACTAGGGAAATCCCCTAACATGTTGGTGGGTCCAGGACCGTCAACATGTTGTCAGTTGTGTTCTATGAAAAAGTACTCTTTGTGTATTTGATGAATGTGCCTTGAGCCTTATATACTCTGTCATCTACTCTCCTATATTCTATTTAATGAAAGAAGCAATTTGGGTTCCTTATTGTATTGTTTTGTTCCTTATGTGTTATTTAAATTTTTAAATGAATGATCAATAGCTAGGTATTTTCCTATGGTGGCATGAGAAGGATGACAATCTTAGATAAGTACAAAGAATTGAGTGTGATGAGTTATTGTTGTATGTTATTTGCATTTCCTCAATACCCCACCCAACCCCATCTAACTTTGGTCGCAGTATGCCTTGGGTGAGACTCCTTTCCCTCTGGGTAAGGTGAAAAAGTTGGCATTATCATAGACTACAATAGAGCCTTGTTGGCCCCTAGAGCCTGAACCCACAGTCTCTTCCTTGTTGTCATTCTCGTGCCAAAAAATGGTTCCATTGCGAGGACCTGGAATAAAAAAGAGGGGTTCAAAATATGGTATCGAGGATTTTTAAGAAAGAAATAAGAAACTGGTGGGACAACCAAGTGGATCAGTTTGTGTCGCAACAAGCTTCCCTTCGAAGCCAGATTATTGTTAAGGTGAACGATGAGATCTTGTATTTGGAAGCTGAAAGAGATCAGTACGAGATATTTTGGTGTAAGTTACTGGAGGAACTATACAATTGGCTATGGAGACTTCAAGTGAAGGGTCGGCTGAAAGGAAAACAACCATCTTGTCATGGTTGGGTCCTCACTAATCATAAAACACTCCAACACCTGAACACCAATCTAACAAGACCTTGGGTACATAATACTCTAGAGGGATACGTCGTTGAGTTGCGACAGAAATTTATTAGTCCTTCTCGAAGGTTGATGTGGTGTTTAGATCAGGGCTAAGAGAAAAATTATTGAAGGAAGTACCTCTTTTAATTAAAATTCTGATGGTGGAAGAAGGTTTAATTTATTTCCAAGAGACGAGCATGGCAGCATAAAACCCCAGTGCTGGGGGAAGGATAAAGGGGGGAGGGGAATGCTACTGAATAGGGGATTGTGATGTCGTTGAAAGGATGGATGTAGAAGACTCCCGAAGGGTTAGGGAAGTGAGATCATAGAGGAGGGCATTGATATGAGAAAAGTGGTAGGAAAGGGCCATGCAAGCTATGAAGTTGCATGCAGAGGGACCACACCAATCAAGAGCGGTGTCGAGGGGTCCAGAAGGAAGATATTAGATAGTATAGAACTCAGAGAAAGGAATAGAGACAGATGGGTCAGATGGAAGAACAAAACATTGTAGGAGCCGTCCCTCCCTAGTTGTAGGGGAGGTTTCTAATGGAAGTGGTCACAGTAATCCCGAGGGAGAGATGGAAGATGAGATGTGTGATGTTAGGAGACAACTGCTTATGGAGGGAAATGCACCAAATGAAATCAAGAATATGAACCCTCGAAGCTCAGGTAGAATTCACCCCGACCTTCCCCTGGTACTTTATGACAGTCCTGGTAAATTTGTTGCTAAGTTTATTAAAGCAATACAGATACATAATGTGCATGTTAGATATAAAACAGATTCTAGTACCTCTAATAGTAGTGGGAATAATAGTATTAGTAATCTAGGATTGCAATGATCTCAATAGCCACAAACCTATGGCTTTGTGCTTATAGCATGCGCTTAAGCTAGAATGGTAGGATCCTTTACCAAATACCCAGAGTTCTTGGCTCGAGGGAATGAGGATGTGGAGCAACATTGGTACCTCTGCAAAGCTCTATGGAGAGCTCGCCAAATGCTAGAAAATGTGAAGGTGATCAAATTCCAGACCACCCTTAGGGAGAAAGCCTTAAGATGGTTCTTCAATTAGGCAGAGTTAAACTAGAATTCGATGGTGGGTGACATCAAGAAGAGCTTTGTATAGGAATTCAAGCTTCCATAGATAGATCAGCAGGGGTTGTGAGAGTTCTGGGAGATAAAGCAACGAGATGGAGAGACTACCCAGGAGTTGATGCAAAGGTTCAAGGAGGCAATCAACAAGCTAAGTTACACCATAGACCCCAATCACCAAATGGATTGGTTTATCAAGGTACTCCTACCCCTTACCTGGATGACCTTAACACAACATAATATTGAGACCCTATAGGATGCTTTAGAGCAGGCAACTCGCATTGAGGCGATGGCAGGGTAACCACATGAATATTAGGGGGGGGAGGGCAAGGTGACAAGACCCATCGATCATGGGACTCCAACACCAGATAGACATCTTAACAAAGAAATTGAAAAACTTACAGTCAGTTTGCCCAACGAGACCCAACGTGTGGTGCACTCATTGTTTGGTAGAAGGTCACGTCGCAACTAAATGCCCGATGCTAAGAGGTAAAAATCCTAATATGAGTTCTGTGTGTCCACAAATCACCACACCAACTAGTGTCAAGAATTGGATGCACTAGTAGAGCAGCTATACCAGTTGACTTTCAAGATCAATGAGACCATTCGTGGAGGGAAACAAGGGGGAGGAGGAATGAGAGGAGGAAGAACAGGGGACAGTGGACCTATGCAATGCTACAACTATGACTAGGAGGGAAATTTTGCAAAGGACTGTCCTCTTCCAAGAAGACCTTAGTGCCCTCAATGCGGGGTCAACGCACATGCAGCAGAGGACTACCCTGAGTTGATCTCAAGATGGGAAGAGCAAACAAGGAAAAGGGGAACTAACTTGATCAATGTAGAACTAAGGGCTACTAAAATAATTCCACTATCCAATATAAACATAGTAACCAGAGGAGGAAAGAAGACGGGGGATGACTAGGGTGTGCCAGAGAAACCCCTGATTGTTCAAGTAGCTTCCCCAAAACAATCATATGACCCTAGAAATCAGAAACAATACTATCAAGAGGTAGAAAAAATGTTTGGAAAATTGGTGGAATCCCAGAAGGACAAGCTGGCAAATTTTAAAAAGCCCACCATTTCCCTCCCGATTAAGGAATGGTTTAGATTGTTCTTGCAGATTGTCAACAATGATCAGATGTTAGGAGAGATATGCAGGAGTTTGAAAGAAGTCTTTCCAGAAGGAGAAATTGGGGAAGAAGGAATCTTGACAAATCTGCCAAAGAAGCACACAAGGAGAGTCCAAAGAAACAAGAAACGAATAGGCAGGGATTTACGAATTGACACACAAGTGGCAAGATTCTAGATCAAAGATACAATGTTGGACCTAGGTTCAAATGTTAACATTCTACCTAGGGAAACATGGGAAGCATTGGGAAAACCAAATTTGAAGTATTCACCGATCTAGTTGCGTATGGCTAACCAATACTGCATCCTACCCATCAGAAGGCTAGAAGATGTGGAAGTAGATGTCGCAGGGGTGAAGATACACGTAGATTTTGAGGTAATATATATAATGGGGGACAAATATCCTTACCCAAAACTGCTTAGCATCGACTGGGCTTATGAGAATTATGTTTTCATCGATCTCAAGAAGGTGTTGATGATCTTTGTAGTGGAAGGGATGAGGGTAATACAACCACTAGATCCATACCAAGGGCCAAGATTCATGGAACCAGTAGATGATTGAGATGAACCTGGAACACTAGACCAACTATATTGATTAACAATAGGGAGGAGGGAAGATTACATCAATCCCACGACGAAGGGGTTAGTCAGCTAGAGGAGTATAAAGAGCTCAGAGGTTGGCTCCAAGGCTGTGTGGGATGCCTGGCAGCAAGGAGGATATGAAGTCAATACAATACACTACACTAAAATATGTCGTATCAACTAGATTGGGATAGAGGTAAGTTATTATCCTACTTTCTATGGCATAGACTTAGTAGTCGTATTTCTAAGTAAGGTTGATAAAACTGTAAGGGAAAGCCACACAGTACCATTGATGGACATTGCACTAGAAGAAACCCCAACAAAGTGGTGGGGATCTCACCACAACACCCTTCGTGATTGGAACAAGGTCAAGCAAGGCATGAAGGAAAGGTTCAAGAAGGAAGAGGACCGACCGCGAGAGAGTGTAAAATATAGGGGGGACTCTAATCCTTGGAAACAACGATAACACTGCACAGACATATGGAATAGAGAATGGATCCCGAAGGAGCTATGGGTACACATGTTTTTACACACACTACGTACAGTCCCGCAAGCTTGGTACATACAAGAATAATTTCAAAGACACACTGGGGACCGGGATGCACTAGATGAATAATTATGTAGCAGTTTTTCATTCAAAGATAGTGACATACGGATAACCGAGGCTTTGTATGCAATCAAAATAATACTCTTCACATCAGTTTAATTATAGGAAGGATGCATTGACAAAACTTTCCTGCAATAATTTTATGAGTCAGGGTACCCAGAGTCCATGGCTTGAACGATGGTGAGTGCAGATCCAAAGGAGGATGATTTACAGGGACTAAGGCACTTGACATTTCAAGAGACTGAAGGAGAAATGGATATTCAAGAGGGATCAGTAATAGATTCCCCCCTACTTTCTCCTAGTAAAACAACAAAATCATAACATCAGTACGAAGGACAAACCAAAGATGACATCAATAGGGGACTACTAGGATGAGCACATGACTAAGGATTTTTTTTATCTATTACGTGAATATGAGGATTTATTCCCAACTTCAGTCTTGGAGCTAAGAGGAATCAAAGGAGATATGAGAGAAATGAAAATTTTGTGAAAGCCTAACGCCAAGCCTCTAAATCACAGACTGTATAGGCTGAACCCAAGGGTAAAAGAAAAGGTCAAGAAGGAGATAGATAAAATGTTAGAGGCATGACTCATCTTTGCAGTAGATGAAGAAGATGGATCAGCCCAACAGTGATCCAGAACAAAAAGGATGCCATGGAAATAAGGGTCTGTGTAGACTACCATAGCCTCAACAAAGCTTGTTCCATGATCCATTCCCCACGCCTTCTAGTGATGAGGTCTTGGATAATGTTGTAGGTAATGGAGCGTACTCCTTCATAGATGGGTTCTTAGGGTACCATAAAGTCTGAATAGTAGAGGATGACAAAAAGAAAATAATGTTCACCATAGAATGGGGCTCATACACATACCGCGTCATGCCTTTTGGCCTAAAGAATGTGCCTGTTGTGTTCTCCCGAATTGTTATTGCTTCTTTAGGAGACTACATTCACTGATTCTTGGAGGTATACATGGATGATTGGACAATTTACAAGATGCTGAAGAAGCATGCCAACTTACTTAGAGTTATATTTGATCGGTGCAGATAGTTACAAATCTCCCTAAACCTGAAGAATTGTATCTTTGCAATTCTATTTGGTATGTTGTTGGGCCACATCGTTTGCAAATAAGATGTTTGTGTGGACCCTACAAAGGTTGTCGCAATTGTAAATATGTATCCACCAGCCAATGTGAAGCAGTTGCGATCGATGTTAGGCCACACAGGGTATTATTGTTGATTCATTTACAATTATGAATCTGTAACTGCTCCCATGAATAAGTTGCTCAAGAATATTGAAGCATTCAATTGGACAGATACTTCTCATGCGGCGTTGAACATCCTAAAGGAAAATTTAGTAAGTGCACCCATCTTAGTATACCCAGACTGGAACAAACAATTCCGCATACATATCAATGCATCAGGCATTACTCTAGGGGCAGCATTGGAGCAACCAAGAGAATGAAATTTGGATCATCCAATCTACTTGGAAAGTAGGAAGTTGTCGACTACAGAAAAAAACTACACCAAAACCCAAAGAGAAGAACTATCCATGGTGTACTCCTTTCAAAAGTTTTGACACTATTTACTTGGAGCCCCATTCAAATTATTTACAGATCACTCAACATTAGAATACTTGGTCAAAAAGCAAGTCTTAGAGGGAAGAATCTACATGTGGCTACTGTTATTCCAGGAGTTTACATTTAGGGTTATCATTAAACCAGGCTGGTTAAATGTGGGATCAGATCACCTCTCCAGAGTGGAATCAAGGGAAAGTGGGGGTTCCCTAGATGATCAACTACTAGACGTTGATTTATTCCGCATAGAAGTAATACTTGACTACTTGGAGGAAATCATAGCTTTTCTAGCCATAGGGCAATGTCTAGGGGGACATATGGTGATGGAGAAGAGATACATGGTGGTGTGAGCAGCTAACTGTCAGCTAATCACAGGACATCTATATAAGTTGGGCCTCAATTAAATCTTGTAGTGATGTCTCCTCCAGCATGAAAGGCAATATGTCCTATTGGAGTGCCACTCTGGAGTCGCGGGAGGGCATGTCAAGGGAAAAGCAATGGCGAGGGAGGTCTTGCAAGCAGGATTATGGTGGCCTACACTCTACGAGGATGCCAAAGAATATGCAAAAGGCTGTGATGTGTGTCAGAGAGTTGGAAAATCATCACATCGTGATGAATTACCATTACAGGTGGTACATACAGTGCAAATATTTAAGAAGTGGAAATTTGATTTCAATAGGCCGATCAACCTACCGCACATCATTCTCAAGCATGATATATCACCACAACTACCAAATATCTCATACGATGTGCAGAGGTGGCACCAGTGAAATATTTTACAATAGACACAACTGCGAGGTTCATTTTTGAAAACATCATATCAAGGTTTGGATGCCCGAAAATACTCACAAGTGACCAAGGGAGTCATTTTATAAAAGAAACAGTTGTGTCCCTCCTGCAGAATTTCCTATTCCAACATCATAAGAGTAGCCCATACCATGCTCAAGCTAATGGGACAATCAAAGCATTCAACAAGATACTGGAAAAGGGACTAAGGAGGATATGTTCGGCAAGTCGAGATGATTGGGATGAGCGTGTACCATCCACGCTATGGGTGTACTGAACGAAAATCAAGCAATCACACAAGAAAACACCTTTCCAATTGGTATACAGACTGGAAGTCATGGTACCTGCTGAATTTTCAATACTGAGCATCGTCATTTCTCAAGATACAAAGGTTATGGATGATGCATTGCTACATAAGTGTTTGGAGGAATTGATGGAATTAGATGAAACTAGATTTCTAGCTGAATTCCACTAGTCTGTTGAGAAAATCAGGTAGAAAGCATGGCACAATAGACACATTAAGAGAAAATCATTCACAGTTGGAGGACACATTTTATTATACGACAGCAATTTTCAAAAGTTTCTGGGTAAGTTACAGATGCGTTGGCTTGGTTCGTTCATAGTCGCAGAAATCAAGGAGTCTGGAGCGGTGAAACATGTGCAACTGGATGGAATATTAATACCGGATGAGTGAATGTCACATGCCTGAAGCCTTTCTACGAGCCAAACACCAAATCCTCTAGTTCATGAGGTCTCTAAAAATGACCTATAGGTAGGTTTGGAGTCAGTACAAATAAGACAGTCAAGCAGTCAGCCCATTTAGTTTTTTATTTTATTTTCAATACAATAATTCTCGCATGTCAGTTCAGTTGTGGCAACTATGTCACCTCACCACAACCGACTGCGGTCTGGGAGGTCATTCACACGTTTCACAAGTCTTATCTGGTGTACTCACAGTCGTTTCTGTAATAATTAGGTAATAATTCCACTGTCAAGTAAATTTCTATAGAACGTTTTCCTATTATGGAAAGAGTTAAATAATAAAAGTCACCATTATGGTCACCTTATTACCCATCTGGTCCACTTTGTACTTTTCTCATGATGCGTCATTTCAGTCAGGTACAACTCAGCTAGCGGCTAGTTAACACGATAGAGTTTGCATAGGGAAAGATGTTGTAGTAATTAGTTAGCGGGTCTATTTAGAAACATCGTGTCAAAGTTGGTCGACTTAATTTGCATGGCTATGTAGGAATTTTCAGAATTTCCAATTTAGGTGACAGAATTGTTCGAGTCTCGGTTTGATACTCAACAACGTCACTCAAGCACTCACTATCAGCCTCCTATAACTGTTGTATATCAATGACAGAAGTATGACGAAGATAATATCAGTTCTTAAAGACAAATTAGATGACCAAATTACTATTATAGAATCATTGTATGGGAAATATGACAAAGAAATAGTGGTAGACAATGATCTTTCAAATTGCTTCTAGTTTCTAGTGCTCAAGCAAGAGGTATATACAAAAGAAGTTCTAAAGGGTGATGGAACAATGGCGACGAAGATCAAAGGAACATTTCAGTCACCTCAACTATCGGGATTGATCAATTTGAGGATTCTTCCGGTATTCAAAACATCTTTCACTGCAATGCAATTCACTAAACATCTGGTGAGAAGGATGCATGGTAGCTTGCTCTAGTTAGATAATGAATATCCAATTCATGTCAAGGAAATTCAATGCCTCATTGGATTCTCAACAATAAGAGATGCAGTCTCCATAGCATTCCAAATTGGGTCAAAGTGAGACAAGAAAGAGGGTGACAATGATTATTACAACAAGTATAACACCAAGTGCGACAAAAAGGGAGATAAAATATATTTGATCAACAAGGACCTCACCAAATTCGCCTGCTACATCATTGTGGGGAAAGTAACATGACACTTCTCCATAAATGAGTGAATGTTGGACACCATATCAACTGTAGAGCACTGTTGCAAAGGAATTCTGCTCAATTGGTCTACATTTATACAAAATGATTTATTTGAAGATTGTGAGGATGTCTACAAATGAATCACAAATTTCATTTTCAGGTATTTTATTATGACTTTGGCAATGTGGAAATGTTGCCCACCAGTAGGGAGGAACCTCGCAGAAATCACAGATGAGAAACCACTAGCGCTCAAATACACACCATGGAGGACATCCGGGGACCCCAGCAGCAAAGAGATCAATGAGGCATGCTTTGAGTACTGGTACCAAAATATGCGCATGACCATAAGGGTGGCGAAAATAATCCCCAAGGGATGCTGGTGACCATAAGGGCGACAGAAAGAATCCCTAAGGGATTGCTCGATAGCTACTAGCAAGAAATCTAGTTTGGGTATAACATGACCAAACTTATATCAGGCCACAATGCATCCATATGGAGACTTTCCAAATGAGGTCACAAATGTTCACATTAGTAGAAGGGTCATTCCACATGGAGTTTGAATCATGGTCAGGGGTTGATTGTAAGATTACAGATTGCTAGTTCAATTATTTGTTCGGCGGCATGCAACTGCAACTGTTAATAGGAGACATGACCAAGAGTAGAAGGAAGAGGGGGCCGAAGGAGGAATTATTGTCGATGGTCTGTCAAATGGAGCAACAAATGAGCTCCATCAAGGAGACAATTTCCATCTTCACGGATTCATCAGGTACAACTCCCCAGTCTAATTCTTTTCAGCGGTTTACTTTGTTCAATCCAGTCATAACTACTACCCTTGTTGTGAATATCCCCCATTATGGCCCTCACTCTCAGACAAAGCCAACCATCCCCAAGCATAGGCAGCCTAAAGGTACCAAGGTACTAGCAGCCAAGAAGAAAAAGAAGATTCCTATCGTGATTGTTATTGACCACACTGGTGATGGAATCTAGTCAGCATCACCCTCCTCAATTGTTGAATAAAACCCACAATTTTCCTCTACTGTTTCACCCAGGTCACGGGATCCATCCCCCCATATAACTTCCATAGCCACTAAAGAAATGGAAGTCGATTCATCTATCCAGTCCACCAACTCGTTGAATGGGGGTGAAGGCCATAATGTTGTTCAAACATCCCTAACATCCCTATTTCTAGAAACGGGCTCACTCCTGGGTGAGGAACCAATCACCTCACAACCATACTCCAATGCGATCGAACCATTTGAAGCCTCATTTCCAATAAATTTCCCCGTTGTTCCAAAGCTAGTAATTATCCCTTCCGATCCTCAGTTTTTTGAAACCACGCAACTTGCAACTTCCCCCCAAGGTCACTTAGAAAAATATATTGCTAGTGGCCAACCCCTGTAAAGAAACTTCCCGGACCCATCAACAATGTAGCCTAAGAACCTTCAGTACTGGTCATCTACATAGTTGTTCAGATTTATCCAATAGGTAGCTCATAGGGCTGAACAAATCACAATGACTTGGTCGTCAAGCATGAGCAGCAGGAGCAAAAAATTGTCGCTATCATGGCGAAGCGAGATCAGCTCCAACAGACCAATCAACAGCTGCAATCATAGGTCGAGCAGGCGACATCAAAGCTACGATCACTTTGGCCAACTGTGGCCGATTTAGTAATTGAAGCGCCCGATGATTTTTTTGCCTACACATTGGTTGACTGTTGTGACCATATTGAGACAACATGCATGGAACTTGTGGCCACCAACAAGGAGCTAAAGAAGATTTTAGATACGACAAGAGCAATGCTTCCCAATCCAACTACAAGCTGCTTCGCTAATTGATGCCCTGGCAGATGGTTATGTGCTAATGGAGCAAGTCAATGATTGGTCAGGAAACTTGGCCATGAAAAACCATCCAGTGTATCCACTTTGCCAACAACTCCAAAAACGCATCGCTGACAACAAGACCTGTAGGGACAAAGCCCAGCTAAAGAAAATTGATGACGAAATGGCCTCTCTCAAGGCCAGGGTATAAAAAATTGAGGAGGAGTTGGACATAACAAAAAAGAAATTCATGATCTTAGGCCACCAGTCCTTAAGAACGTGATTTCTCTGTGGGAGGTATGTGATGATGTCAAATAATAGTGGAGCACCCTACAAAATACCCAGCCCAATCAAACAAACTCCACATCAGCGGTCAAATTTCTCCTAAAGGCAGAAACCCTCACAGGCATCTAGCATATGGCATTGGAATATTATAACCACTTTCACCAGGAAACAATTGTTGCAGTACTTGAGTTGGGGCCTTCATTTGGAATTGAAAGCCAAAGTGTAGTAGAAGCAGCCCCACACAAAGCAGGACTAACACAGCCAAGGCAGAAGAAGAAGCACCGCAAGAGGAGGAACCAGCATAGCCAACAACAAGATAGCTGACAACACTTGAGATAGATTGACTTGGGGAAAATTCAAAGAACTATGGTCAGAAGCCTGTTGGGACCTTCATTTTGAATTTTGGATTTTGGCGAGAAGAAAGGTTAAGAATAGGTGGCAGGGACAATGGTTCAGGTTGTGGATCTGACAACCAAAGGAAAGGAATAAGAACTGGAAGTGAATAAGCAGTTTCGGCAAGGTGGCAGAAGAGTACAGAAGCAACCAAGCAAGGGAAATAGAAGGCAGTTGAAGGCAAAGTCAATTGAATGGAACTGGTAGTGTGAATGTAGGGAAAAGGATAAAAAGAAAAATATAACATGAGGAAAGAGTTGGTGATAAAGTAGGTGAGCAAGGGCAGGATCTAGAGAGCAGGATCGGTTGCAGAAAGGCTAGGACTATCCTCGGCTCTACTTATGTCCATTCTTGTCAGTTGTGTTCTATGAAAATGTACTCTATGTATTTGATGAACGGGCCTCAAGCCTTGTATACTCTATCATGTGCTCTCTTATATTCTAGTTAATGAAAGAAGCAATTTGGGTTCCTTATTGTATTGTTTTGTTCCTTATGGGTTATTTAAATTTTTATACGAATGATCAATAGCTAGGTAGTTTCTTACAGTGGCATAAGAAGAATGAAAATATTAGAGAAGTACATAGAATTGAGTGTCATGAGCTATTGTTATACGTTATTTTCATTTCCTTGATACCCCACCCAACCCCATCTAACTTCGATCGTGCCACGCCTCAGGTGAGACTCCTTACCCTCTGGGTAAGGTGAAAATGTCAGCAATGTCCTAGACTACAGTGGAGCCTTGTTGGCTCCTTGAGCATGAACCCAAGGTCTCTTCCTTGGTTTCATTTTCATGCCAAGAGAACTTTCCTATGCAGAAGAAAACCCCATTGGTGACTTAGTTGAGCTCTTATTTCAACTTAAGGGTTTCTTTCTTACAAGAGATATGTAAGAGGGTAAATATGATATATCTCTTCTTGTTGATGGTAATTAGAGACATCATATGTTAGCAAGAAGGGTGAGGGTGTAACTAGACCCATTGAAACTAGTCAGAACCACCAATTCAAACGGGAAAGGGTATAACTTGGGGCTTTGACTAGGTGGTCTCCTAAATGTTGACTTTGGTCATTTTTTTACATCAACGGGTCCTCATAGCTCATTCTTCTTAGATTTTATTATCAAGCATTTTATAATTGATATTAAGTCGATTAAATTATTTTCTACTTGGAGGAATGGTCATTCTAATAGCCATGAAGTGTCTATGAATTAAGAATTCTTTTTTGTTAGCAAGGTATTTTAAACTCAAGGTGCAATATAAATTATTCTATGGTTGTGGGTGGGGTATATGCATGAAGTTGTGTTACAATTTTTGGCAAGTGAGGGTGCAATTTGGGTGAAAAACAACAACACGAACGAGCAATATTTGAGCCCTCATTTGAGCTATTTGAGGGCTTACAAAGATTGCTTGATCGAGCATTAAAAAAAAATCCTCGAGCGAGCTCCTATGTAACCTGAGGTTATCTATGAGCTCGATCGAGCCATGTTTTTGAAATTTCCTACCAATACAAACTAGGAACATAATTAAAATAAGTGGCTCAATTGAGCCTTAAAGCTAGATCGAGCCTCTATTTAACCACATTAAGGGTTCAATCGAGGGTTTCTTAAAAATATCAATCAAGCTATTTGAAATTTTATCTCAAGCACTCGATCAAGCTACTAAAGACCTAAAAAATAGAGTTTTAGCTCCCCTTCAATAGATTTTTCTGCAACACCATTTTGTACACTAGCGGACTTAAGGCATAATTTGTCCTTAGGTGGTGGAGTTCATGATGTTGTATTTGTGAAGGAATCCTTTATCTAATTGCATATGAGTTTGACATTTCGAATTCATATGATATTTTTTGTCCAAATTCTCTTAAACATAATGATATTAAAATTTTAGACAGCTTCAAAGGGGTTGAATAAAAAATCAGTAACATAAAATATACACAATGAAATTTAAGAAAAATACCACTATCTTTGTTTACAAGTCCTCTTTAGAGGGTACTCTTAGTTTTTGAATTTATTTAAATAATTTAAAAAAATCTTATGTGAACACATTTATGCAAAATTCAATTGAATTATTACTTCGCCAACTTCGAAAAATAATAAATAAATAAAATTTCGTAAAAAAATTAATATGCATAAATTAATTCCCTCTATGTATATCATGCTCATATACAATTTTTTTTTAAATACAAATTTTATACTAAGTTATGATATGTGAACACATGCATACCTTTTAAGATGTGTGAAAATTTACAAGGACAAGCATTTCATTTGATGGAAAATTGACAAATCATACAACACTAATTTTTTTGAAAAAAAATATCATTAGGAAAACAACATAATTCTCCAGAAATTGTCCTTTTACTCTAAATCAAAATTCACAATGCTTATATGAATTTTGAGGGCTTCAATTTGATAAAAGAGTAAAATTTTGAAATTTCATTGCCACATTTGGCCCAAAAGTGTAACCCACCTTCATGCATTCACCCGGTGCTCTCTCTAACCATAGGCCTATTTTACTAAATTTTTATCCACTTGGAGGTTCAAAACCCATTCCTTTAATATCTAATCCTTCACGATTGGAATAATAGGATTATTAGGCTCTTGTATGCAATTCTTGGACACCCTTGATCTAGTTAGCATCCTCCTCTTTTATGAGTCAGTTTGCTAATAATTTATCAGCTGTTAAGCAAGCCTCAAAACTTTGGGAAAATAATATCTGTGTTGAGGATTTAGTTGGTATATCTGAAGTGGAAAAATAAATTAAATAATTGTACAAAAAACAAAGAACTGGAAGTGTGTCTTCTGACTTATTATCGAAGATAATATCCATCTAGGAGGAGTGCCATTCTCTTTTTCTCCAAGAGGAGGATCATTGGGGACTGAATGACAAGGAAATGTGACTGAAATTGGAGTAGAATAATGTTACAAACAAATTTCAACATTTTTCAAATTTTAGGAAGTAAGAAAATACAATATGGGAGATCAAAGATGGTAATGATTGCATTCTAAGGTTATTTAAGGATAAGGCTGATGAGGGTGCCTAGTTTTTCCATTCCTTCTTTTAGATTCTACAAGGATGCCCAATATAGGAGATTATATAGGTTCTTTATTGTGTATAGCATGGATGGAGAAACATAACCTCTCTCAAAATATTTGAATCAACTTATTCTACTCTACCACTATCACAAAGGTTAATGCACCACTTATAGTCTTAATGGGATCTCTTTGGTATGAGGCCCCAAATAGGGTTTACACCATTTGGGATGAGAGTCCCATCTAGTTTTTTGGCCCGACTACCATCTTATGTTTTTACGAATGTTGAGTGTTGGATGAATGGTATATGAAAGGGATACTTAAACTAAGTCCTTGATGGAATATAAGTAAAATCAACTTCAATGAAAATAATTTGAGTGAATATGTACAAGGAATGCAACAACATATTTATTATAAGCATGTATCTCAAAGAAAGAGTGATATAAAATTCTAATTAAGGCATATGACGACGGAAATTATACTATTTGTTAATTATGAAATATTTTACAATCAAACCCCAACATAAAAATATGCAAAAACTAACAATAAATTCTCAAAATGATAGGAGTTTATAGCAAACAAAATAGCTCATTAACTTTCCACAACAATAAAGCAACGATATATTAATGAACAACAATAAAGAAAAGTCTTATAATAGTCGGTAACACATGAAAGGAAAGTCCTCGTTGTGGCACTTTCAGGTTCTAAATATTATCGTTGTACATTCAATGCTAAATTATAAAGTGTCTTAAAAAATCCCAATAGTGGGAATGCATAATGCTGAAAAATAATCCTGAAGGTAATTACAACCTTTTCCCTTTCAAGAGTTCTCCAAAAGTCCAAAATCCAAAAACCCAAATATTTCTTCCTTACTAGAGGGTTATATTTATACAAAGTGAGGTGAATCTTCACATTCTATGACTTTTCACCTAATTTCTAATTCACTTTATTTTCTAATTTTATTTTATTTTTACATAATTAAATCAAAATTCTAAAACAACCTTTTGAATAAAATAAATGTCTAACTTTGTCCCAACCCCAAAATTGATAAATCTTGCACATGGACTTGCAACACTTAGCTCACATCGATGTGCCAAGACTTATACCCTGTTGCAATTGATAGATTTTTTTTTTTTTTTTAAGATTAACCTTCAATATGTGAATTTTGTATTTGCATGTTTGGTATAATAATCTTCAATTAGCTTTGGATCTGATGAAAATAAAAAAGTAAACATTGGATGCACCTTTAGTGGGCTCTCTTACGGATGTTTTCCAATCTTGCTTGGTTGATTATCCTTTTCTATGAATCCTAACTACCTTGCAAGAATTATTGCATGTATTTCATGTTCAATATCTTGCTTAGGTCTCACCTCTCCTCGAGCTCTGATGTAGAATAATTCGTGAGATTTTACTAGTGTCTCCATTATGATGTGATGCTATTAATAGGTGTTCATATTTCTTATAACATCCTTTTCAAGATTTTCTTGTCCTTGGATGGCGAGTCTTCTTCTAGCTTTATCTATTTCCTGAATGAGCTCATCTTTTCTTAGCAATTCCTATAGTAAATTAGAGTGTTCCATGCTCCATGCATGCATCAGATTGATGGCTAACAAGGTGTCTTTGAGTTGTACAACTTTCTCTTTAACTGTATTTTGATTTGAGATGATTATAGCAGCCACCTTTTGGGGTTTCCTGAATTCTTGGTACAACTACTTCATAATTTCCTCTAGTGATTTATTTACCTCCAATGTTGCACTTTGATAATCCTTATTGTAAGAGCTTGAAGTTGATAAAGCTTGGTTTTGTTTCCATGGAATTTCTTTCTTCGTGGGCTTTATTCAAGCTCTTATCTTGCTCTTTTACATTTTCCATAAAATGTTCAATATTCCTTTTTGTTGCTAAGGAAAAGGTAGTCTCGACTACGGCTATGGCCTACATATTATCTCAAGTGTTAGACACTATATTTCTTTCCCTGGTGGAAGAGAGATACATTATAGGAGACAACGTAGAGTTGGCTGAGAGATGTATTATTTCCTTTTAGTCCCTTATTTTTATGGATTCTTTCCAATATTTCTATGCATGAAGATCAATAATTTTTATTATTCACAGTAACATATAAAAAATTTCATACCTGTTTATACTACAATTTTTCCTTAATCGCATTTCATAAATACTAGGCATAGTCATGCTCCTAAAATGTCTATTTCTTTTCTTCACTTTTTGTTTTATGCATGCTTATTTTGTACTATACTTTATAGTTCTTAACATCATGTGGAGAGAAAAAATAAGCTTGTATGATTAGCTTTCCTTAAACTGGTAGTTGATCAAAGAATATCCTTGATACACAGGGAATTTATGTGTGACTCCTGGAAATCGGGTCCTCATCAATTCTATCAAGTTGTTAAGTAACGGACTACATGCGATAGGATAGACAAAGCCCTCTTTCAGGTTTTGTCCTCTACGCGCAACCAATATAATATATATATATTAATATATAAATATATATATATATATAAATAATATATATATTTAATAATAATACAAAATATATATATATATTATTATATTATATATATATATATATGAAATATATATATATATATATATAATATATATATCGATAGATTATATATAATATAATATATTAATAATATATTATCGATATAAAATATATATATATATTAATTATAATAATAAATATATATACTATATATATAATATAATATATATATATAATAGATAATAATATAAATATATAAATATCTTTATTTTATTTAAAACTGATAACCAGTAAACAAATTCTACTTTAGCCAGAGCACTTAGACTGAAGAAATTGCATAACTGAGATTAGAAATTCATTAAGAAAACAATTATTAAATTATATACCTACTACTCATTCTTCTTCCTATGTATGTTAACATAAAAATTATTCCAAAATATAAATTCCTAAAGGATCCTAATTCAATGAGTCCATTCACTTATTTGTGTATTTGAAACTAATAGGATCAACCATGCTCCTCCCAACCAATGAGCTGCTACCTCAAAAATCCCCCCCAAGCCTCAGGCATGGAAAATTTTAGGGGCTAATATTTGTAGGTGGGCTAATTTTCCCATGTTTTTTGTTCAAAAAAAAAAAAGTTCATTAATTTCCAGTTTTTCTAAAATTGTTTCACCAAAATTTTATAATATAAAAGTATTTTACCTTAAAAATCACCAAAATGTTATGTAGAGACTATACAAAAGTATTATAAATTTGAACATTTTCACATAAATATCACCAAACATTTTACAAATTGCATATCATGGACTAGTGAGATTTGCCAAGGATTCTAAAATTTAAGATGCATTTCCATTCTTCAAATTTTCCCTAGCCTCAGGCAACCCTCTTGTCAAGAATCAATTCAGTTTTCTTTAAAAATTTCCTCCTTGGACCCAAGTAGTGTCCTGCTAGATTAGGGTCCAATAATATTTTATTCTTTCCAATCCATACTTTCTCTCCATCTAGAACCTCTATTCTCATATTTCCTTTCTATCTTACAATATCTCTTCCTATTTCCACCCCATGACCTTTCTCTCTCATCATGTTTATTCTAGCGGTAAGCATCTTCTTTTTTTTAAGGATGGAGGGTTTTTCTAATTCTAACAATTGTCACTTAAAAATTGTTCTTTCTTAGACTATGATTCATTCTTAATTGTTTTCTAGCAATTGGGATCCTGACTACTTGCGTAGTATCCTTTTATATTTTCAAATAAATAATAAGTAAAATAAACAATATTTGACTCATAATAATAAATGTTTACATCTATCATCAAAATGTCTACCTTTAATTTCAGCCCCATGGCTAATATCCAAACTTAAATGTCTAGATGAAAATAAAATCATAAAAGTCTAATAGGATATTAAGTTCATCAATAGTATTACAATATTGAAGGTTGTAGAGGATAAAAGACATAATGCCTAGTTAAGAAAAGGGTTGAAGGCTTAGATGGTAGGGGAAATCTACCCAGACAGAGAGAGTAAGTACCACATCCTTAAGTTGGGCATGTGAGGGAAAGGAAGGGTTTATACGTATTGGGGATTATAAAATAAGGTAACTTGTAAAAATATTGGTTTAAAGTGCAAATAAGACGATAACTTTCCCATCCAGGGGATGCTATAAGATAACAAAGCACTCCATTTTATGGAATTTTTTTGGAAGACATTGTAAGCAGATAAGACTTAAAGGAAACTTTAAATGAAGTAATGTCAAAATAGTTTTGGTTCAAACTCCTCAAAACATATTAAGCAATAAATTAAAAAATAGATAGAATATAGAAGCAACCCATAACATAAAAAAAGAATTGATTTGATTCTTCGAGATCCATCACAATTTGTTACTATGCCAAAAATGAGTTGGAACAATAAACAAGTTCTACAAGGAAGGTTAGTCCCTATCACTTATGTTAGAAATTATTCTCTTAGAAAATTTTTCATATAAGATGGTTGTGTCCAAATTAACTTAGTATCATTTGATGGATCCACCAAATTTGAGCTTGAGATGTAATTAAATTGACATTTAAAATTGTTTGCATACTTACATTACACCTACACATATACTATATGTAAAAAAACAAAATATTAAAAATACATAACATGAATAGGCAATTATAACCGACAATTATATCCATAAATTATAAGAAAAAAAATTTGTGAAAAAATTTATTTGTAAGATAAATATTGCAACAAAACTTTTAAATCATAATCAAACAAATATTTGGAAACTATTTATTTTTAATAATATTGAAAAAAAATTAAACATTTTAACTCACATTTCTTCGATAAAAATTTTACCTTAAATTTTCAAACTGATGGTCTCCCTTTTTTTTCCCAAAATTAGCGGGATCATGGATTCTCACACTGATCGTATCATTTTTTTTTCCCATGATTAGTGGGATCAGATATTCCCACACCGAACGTTCACTCCAAGTTGCTCCTGGCGAAAGAAAGTTTTATGCCGTAGTGAATAAACCAACCGAGTTTTACTGTTTGTGATTCCGCGGCAACGTCCCAGTCGATTGACATCTCTCTCTCATTTTTGTATGTTACCCAATTATTCTGCACGTTCCATTTTTCCATTCACAACATAAATGGTATCTAACCGAAATGTATAAACGGAAATATAATATAAAGGAATTACAAATTTTTTAATTGTGGCATTAGGTTATGGTATTGTAACAAATTTTGATTTTTATAAGTTAATAATATCCATAATAAAGTGGAAGTGAATATCCATAGTTAAGAATGTTGTCATGTTGTTATAAAATATTTTGGTTGTGAAATAAGTTATGGTTTTTTCTCATGGGGTGTTGATAAGCCATGGTATTAGTTCATGGTATTGTAACAAAGTCTATTCATAAGTTAATAAAAAATCAAAATATAACAAATTGAATTTTAGTATTTTTATTATTGAGCTTTTTATTATTAATTGAGTAAACAATTAAATATTTGCACTCATCTCCAATCACTTTTTTTTTATTAAGCTAACATTTAGAATTGTTTACATACATACATTACACTTACACATCTATGCTATGGACAAAAACAAAATTAATTTTATTTTTTATTTTTTAATTAAGTTGATATTTAGAATTGTTTACATACTTATATTACACCTACACATCTACTCTATCTACCTTATGCAAAAAAAAAAATATTAAAAACCATGACATAAATATATGAACAATTAATATACTATAAAAAAATTAAAAAAAGTTTGGATGACATTATCTTATGAAAATGGTACTTACATAAACTAATTTAAATAATAATACCAATCAAATATTTGGAACTTATTTATTTTTAATTATATTAAAAAATTTAAACATTTTAACTCACATTTCTTCAATAAAACTTTTACCTTAAGTTTTCAAACTGATGGTATCCCTTTTTTTTCCCAAAATTACTGGGATCATGGATTCCCACACGGATCGTATCATTTTTTTTCCCAAGATTAGTGGGATCAGATATTCCCACACCTAACGTTCACTCCAAGTTACTCCGGGCGAAAAAAAGTTTTATACCGTAGTGAATAAACCAACCAAGTTTTAATATTTGTGATTCCGCGGAAACGTCCCTGTCGATTGACGTCTTCTCTTTCTCTGATTTTTCTATGTTACCCAATTATTCACGCACGCGACATGTATAAATGGACATACAACATAAGAGAGTTCGCAGGCTTTCCAAACGTTGTAGTGCCCAAGGAACTACAAACCTTTTAATTGTGTGATCTCTGTGACGCCAGAAATGGATAAAGGTGTTACATTGCTTCTGTGGTTTGTGACGGCAACCATACTAGCGCTGGCCACCACGGCTACTCATTATTCCCATCGGAATTATGGTTTACTACATTCAGATTTCAATGAGTATGTTGGTTTCAATGAAGGCGATTTGGGCGAAGCTGAATTTGCATCATCATCAACCATGGATGCCGAAAATAGAGACGTGGAGGCTCTTTTGTCTTTCAAAGATGCCATCACATATGATCCAACTGCTTCTCTGTCCGACTGGACGGCTGACAATGCAGAAAACGTATGCCAGTGGACGGGGATTTCTTGCACGTACACAGAGAGAGTTGTTGCCATAAAGCTTTCTCAATTATCATTGTCAGGTGTCCTTCACCCATCTCTATGTAACCTCTCTTTACTGAGGATTTTGGATCTTTCTCAAAATCTTTTGACAGGAAGAATTCCGCAAGAATTTGGGCAATTTGAAGTGCTCGAGATGCTCAACTTGTCGTCGCAACAGGGGTTCATAGCTTACCCAGTGCTGAGATCCCATCACATCTCAGGACTCAGTGGAGACATCGCACCAGGACTCAGTGGAGAGATCCCATCAGCTCTAGGGAATTGCAGTCAATTATGGTCCATCGACTTCAGCAATAACAACTTCAGCGGGAGAATTCCATTGGAACTTGGCTATCTGCGCGACTTAGAGTACCTATCCCTGGGTTTCAACAATTTGGAGAATAGCATACCTGCATCTCTCGGAAACTGCAGCAATCTTGTGTACCTCAATTTACGCACCAACAAGCTGGAGGGATCCGTACCCATGAGTATATTTCGGCTTCCCCTTTCCCTTTTATCTCTTAGTTATAATATGTTGACAGGGACTTTACCGGAAGCCATTGGCAATCTGACCCACTTGAACTACTTATATGTTAGTGGAAATTGCTTCACTGGGAAATTACCTGAAGCGATTGGCAATTTGAGCTCCCTCACCGCCTTAGGTCTTTCTTCATTATTTTCAAATAGTTCGACAGTAAGGATACCCGACTTCATTAATAGATTAAGTGAATTGACCTACCTATCATACTGTGGAAATGATATCACAGGACGCATACCTGAATCCATTACTGGATTGAGTCAATTGACCTACCTACACCTTTGTTCTAATCGTCTCACAGGGGGCATACCTGAATCCATTACCAACTTGACTAAATTGACCTACCTAGACCTTAGCACAAATGATATCACAGGACGCATACCTGAATCCATTACTGGATTGAGTCAATTGACCTACCTATACCTTTGTTCTAATCGTCTCACAGGGGGCATACCTGAATCCATTACCAACTTGACTAAATTGACCTACCTAGACCTTAGCACAAATAAACTCAGTGGGAGCATACCTCATTTCATTAGCAACTTGAGTTACTTGACCGTCTTAAATCTGGGAGACAATGCCTTCACCGGGAGCTTATCTGAAGCCATTGGCCATTCAAGTACTTTGATGGAGTTAAACTTAAGCTCGAATAGCCTCGTAGGGAAAATCCCTGAATCCATTGCCGGTTTGAGTCAATTGCAGGACCTATATCTTAGTCACAATAGCTTGACAGGGAGCTTGCCTCAAGCAATTAGCAATTTGACCATCCTCGGATGGCTTGACCTCCATGACAACAATTTCACAGGGACAATTCAAGCAATTGGCCATTTGACCCACCTCCGAGTGCTTGAACTCAATGACAACAATTTCACAGGGACAATTCAAGCAATTGGCAATTTGACAGGTCCAATTCAGGCAACAATTCCGTTGCTAGTATATCTATCAGGCAACAATTTTAACGGCAGTATCCCAAAAAGTTTCTGTGAGTTAAATTGGCTTGTAAGTTTAGATTTGTCAAAAAACAGGTTAGAGGGATCCATTCCCCAGTGTTTTGGCAATCTTCAATATCTGTCTAACTTGCAATTAAGCAACAATTTGTTGTCAGGCGTGCTACCACGAACATTAAATAACATCACTTGGTTAGGGAGGTTGGAGGTCCACAATAACTTGTTTAATGGAAATTTGGACATACGTTGTCCAATTTTTATGCAATATTTCTCTGCATATTCAAATAGTTTTTCTGGAGATCTACCGGCATCTTTATTTAATTGCAGTCAACTTCAGCTGTTGGATTTAAGAGGAAACAGATTGACAGGTACACTCCCAGAATATCGGGTCTTTCTCCCTGAGTTAAGGGTTTTAAGCATGGGTTATAATAATCTTCAAGGTGTTCTACCTCTATGGATCACAAATCTTGCCAAATTGCAAGTGTTGGAATTATCTAACAATAAATTTAGTGGAACAATACCATCTAATCTTTTTAGATTAGAGGGATTCCAAATCAATGGATCTTCACAATTGTTTTCCAACCGTTTATTTGAAGAGGTGGAGATGGATATGAAAGGACATCAATATATCTACAATTACATATTGCTGACAAACACAGTAATTGACTTGTCTAGCAATGATTTTGTAGGGGAAATACCATCAAGCATTGGAAGCTTGCATAGCTTAAGATTGTTGAATTTATCAAGAAACCATTTAGAGGGAGAAATCCCTAAATCTCTTAGTGAGATACATTTTTTGGAGCAGTTGGACTTGTCTGTAAATAACCTCACCGGGATGATTCCTCAAGAACTATCTAAATTATCCATGTTGGCATCTTTCAATTTTTCATGGAACAACCTATGTGGGCCAATCCCAATAGGAACTCAGTTTGACAACTTGGATGTCACTATATATGAAAGCAACCCGTGTCTATGTGGCAATCCTTTACAGCCATGTAAGAGAAAGCAAGTGACACCAGTAATAGTGGCTACACAGGTTCCAGTGGGATCAAAATGGTTTGATCAAGTGGATGAGAAAATTTCTCTGAATGCATTGGGGTTGGGATTCGGAATTGGATTCGTTGGAGTTGTTTTTGTGATGCTCACATCGGAGAGAGCTAGGCATTGGGTAGTGCCTCCTAATAGACGACCCTTCTATGGTGTGTATAGATTTCCTAAATAAAATTCCAATCATGCCAAATAGATAGTTGATAAATAAAAATATATAAAGATAGTCGTGCTTCAATAAAGGGACTTCAAAGTTGAGATGAAACCCTCCCTCACTCTTGATGTATGTTTGCATAATTAAAACAGTTTGATGCTATAATTTTCTAGTTAGGGTTGCTTATTCCATGTTAGAAGGTTATTTTAGATAATGAAAAAGATTAAATGTGGAACATTTTGGTTCTATTCATGCTTTGAGCAAATAAGATTTGAATATATGATGTATTATTGATATTTTGTTCAATGTATACTTAATATATGGTTTCATATATGAAAATTCCTTTATTATTCATGGTTACATGCTATTAGTTGGTAGTGATTTCATGGTTTATATAAGTGACCTTACTTATTATCACACATTTGAAGAAAAAAAATGGACTAATTTTGGTGAATCAGTGAATGCATTAATTACATGTTCTCCAAAATATTCAATTCATCTTGTTCTTATATCTCAATTTAATTTCCCAATTGAATATGCATGAGGCTTGGTAATCCACCAACCCATTATTTCTAAAGAATATCAAAAATATTTTTGTAATGATTTCTCTACTTGTAACATAAATAAATTTTAAGTAATTGAATATCTTTAAGTGTAGGTCCAAGAGGTAAAAAATTGACACCATTTTGAGGGACAAAGTCCAATTGTTGAGATTTAGTAGATTGACTAAAATGACTTGAACAAGGAATTTATATGAAGATCTCATTCTCATTTGGGGACTCCACAAAGGAATGAAACAATCTTCTTAAGTATTTTTAAGTCACATGTTGCATGTATATGTGAGGAATCAAGATTGAAGGCATTTGAATACTAACTTGGTGAATCCAATGGTATTGAAATAGGGTACCATTGTAATATGTTTTAAAATTTCCATATCAATCATTTATGTTGAAGATTTGAATATGAAGAAACATGTTATTTCCCCACAGGAGGCCAAGTGATATCCCTTATCTAATTTCTTGAGTATCTTAGGATTTTTTAATGAGATCCTATCTCCTTATTGGGATGATAACATTGCAAAATTCCATGGACATGTCCATTCAACTATGTTTCATAAACATTCCTCATAAAAACTATTTCATATATTGATGTTTTCCATGAGGATTTCATGATGAGAATGTTTGTATGTACCTTTGAAGTTTTTGCCAAAACATGGTTTGAAAGGCTTGGTGGAAAGGAAATGTGCTCATTTGAAATTTTATCAAATCATTGCATATACATTTGGATCTTAGTTATGAAGAAGAGGAAATGATTGAAAAGCTTGTTGATGAGCCACCTATGATGAGATTTTGATTCTAGGTGAGAATAAGTTTGATGAATTTCTTAACACAAAATAATACATTGAATACTATGCATTTCATATTGTTTCGAAAGAAACATACTTTGATGATGATGTACACTTACATGAGGACATTCTAGTAGCCATTACAACTTCTAGGGACAAGGCTTTGGTAAGTTATGTAGAAACTTCTTTCAAAATTGATAAAAATGATGAAATTTTTGAAATTTTAAAGGAATTGATCTTGCGGAAAAACCATTGGAGGATGAAAAAATTACACGTTCTTTTTCTAGCTCATGTGATGAACAATATGGTACCCAAAACGATGATGATATTATCATTCATTTTGTGATTGCTAGATATAGATGAGATGTGAATTTCTAGTTTTTTATGGAGACATTATCTATGACATGGATAGTGAGAGTTTGATAGGTGAAGCCATGAATTGGAACCTTTCTTTCCCAACCAACCTTGAGAACCTCCTAAGGAAGAACAAAGAGGAAATTTCTAATCCATTTTTTTTTATACGAGGAAACTAAACTATGTTGAGCTATAAGATGCATTATCTATTTTTAATCAACATCTAAGTGTCTTTTTCCTTGGGAATTTTTTTTGTATTGAAAGGAGCATTTTCATCACACTATACAGGCATAAACTTTCCATTAATAAGCATCTTCATCTTGTACCTAATTTATGCATAAAAAATCAGCAAGGGAAGGCAATTTTAATGCTTAGACTATATGTTTTAATTAGTGACATGCTCAACCATTGATGTATCATGGTTTTTTTTCATCCTTCCAAAAGAGGGCATCAAGCCTCAAGTCATGAGATGATTTATTTTTCCACATCTAAAATTTTGTGGCACACTTCATGTGGATGTTTGATAGAGCATATCAAAGAGAAGCATCAAAATTTATATAATTTATCTAGGAGTTGTCTTCTAAAACCTTAGTGTGAAACACTATTATAGATGACTTTGCATAGTATTGAAGGAGGTTGATTTTTGGAGAATATACACTAGTCTTTAGAGAGGCAATTTGTATTGCATGGAGGTGATTCCTAACTACGTGATTGACTATCCCATTTATATATTGAAGGAAATAACCATACCAGCCTTAACAAAAAATTCAAAATAGTCATGAAGTATCACATCAACCTTGGTGTAATATTCATGTTTTATATTGTATTTGGCAGCTTACTCCACTCTTCATCCACATTATGATTGAGTTTCAAGCCTATGCTTAGAACATGTTTGATATAACATTGTTTTGGTTTTTCTTTTCAAACACAAGGGGAGATAGTATGTTGAGGTGATGTGGTGATTGCACTGCTTCTTTGATTTCACTTAGAATTTTCAGCTTCCTATTATAGACTAGGGTCGAAAGAATATTCTTAATGTTCATCAACAATAGATTTCATTTATGCTCTCTTTCGAATTTTGAGCTCATGCCTTTATTTGCAACACCCATTGAGAATGAGTAATTAGATGGAAATTCTCAAGTTGTTCCAATGAATTGGGATTGAATATAATTTGTACTATGTGATGGGGATATGGAATTTTTCATATATCCCATTTTGGAGGGTTAGCCCTTCGACTCACCTTGCATGTAAAACAAAGATTCTAGAGTTATATTACACTCCACTATGACATGTAGTCCTAATATGGAGCTAATTATTACCTATTGAAAATCATGGTTAATTTAAATCACATTTTCATAGGCCTTTATTCTCTTACTAACATAACATATCCTTGGAGCTCAATGGTAATGACAAGTTGCAAGAAGAGACTTGGGATATATTGATGGATACCTTTACAAAGACACATCATCTGTAAGGTTATGTACATTTGACACAAATTTAGAGGTATGGTTACATGGCATAGACTATATTTTGTTGCATCATTGATGGTGACCCTTATGCCTTAGTTACGCGAAAGACACTAGACCACATAGATGGAGCATGTAAATGAGCAATAAAACCCTAAGGGATGACAACCTTACCTTAGGAAGAATTAAATTTGTATAATTTTACTTGTAGATTCAAATTGCTTATGTAATATGTTAGAACAAAAGATTTGAATCGATTGTACTCATTAGTGGGAAAAAAATGATTTATGAAAAAACTAAGTAGAAAAGGAAGAATTTCAATCACACATAACACAATATTTTTCTGGGGAAAGCAACTGCTCGAAACCCCTACTATCCATATTGCATTAACCAGAAGATATGAGAAGAAAATAAAATGCTTCTTCAACCCGAAAAATCTCGACACAAGTACAAACTATCTCCCTGCTTCACAATCCAACTCAAGCCAACACTTAGCCAAATATGTTGACTTCCAAGCCCCTAATTCCTTTCCCTCAGAAGCTCCACGAAGAAAATTGTGCTTCTTATTGCTTAGTCTCACCAACTTGTGCTCACCAAAACAATGACTAAACTTGTGCCTCTATTCCTCCTTTTAAAGGATTTCTTCTGACTGCATGCACCACCTATACAATTTGATGATTATACAACTAATAGTACACTTCACTTTAACTCCAATCTCAACTAGGTCTTCCTCAAAACTAACATGGAACAACTATTTATAGCGAATTATCAGTGATATGATTGATCACTACATGTGAATTAAATCTAATTTAATTCACTGGACCTCTTACTAGTTCCTCGATCAGATAGAACCAATTAAATTGATTTTAACTCAAATAATTAAGTTAAATAATTACAACTCAAAATAAACTGCAACTGGACCCCCTAAAACTTAGGGAGAATTCTACATGCCTCTAGTTTGACCCTCAACTCGAATTGATTGAGCTAACTAAGTCTTCCCAACTTAGTTAACTCGTACAAGTTGTCATGTGATGTGGAATTACAATTTTCTTTTAATTTAATAAAGGGAAAATTAAATTAGAAGCATCTTCTTGCAGCCATTTTCAATATGTCTTGTTGCAAATTTCAACGCTCCCTCTCAACAAGAAAGGATTCAACTCTATCCTGATCTGGTATCTTTGGAATGTTTTGCATGCAACACTTCTCTCTAGTGTTGTTGTTACTACAACTTCTAAAACTGAAAAGGCATCCAAACTGAATCAGTATGATGCATCTATCACTAAAGTCTCTAACTGCTACTAGCTACTGCATTGACTACTGATGACTTTGTGTTGTTGTTGACTCTGCATTGTGTCATTTGCACTACTACTAACTCTGCTCTGTGCTCCCCAGTATATGATTGTTGCTAATATTTGTCTTTGTCACTCTAACATCTGACTACATCAATCACCACTAGTCCATCCTACTACTTTGTACTGTGGGCTCCTGTAGTAAGGTAATGATCCATGAGACAAGACATCTCAATGGACGTTGCCCAAATTTCTCAACTCTTGGGACTATTACTTCACATCACCCCACCTCTCACTTGGAGGTATGACTGCATGTGCTCCCTCTGCCCACTTGGCTCAAAATTTCCCCCTATTGGAGATCTATGCTTGAGTGGATTCCTCCACTCGGTCTCCTCTTTGCTTCTCTAATTGTGGCTTCTCCATAACTTTTTGAGCTTCATGTTAAGAGGTAATTCATTCTCCCTCTCAAACACTGAGTCTCTAACCTATACCTTGCTCCTCAAAGCTTTGCATGCATCTTCGACCTCAAGAGAATACAAGTTTTTGACTTGCACACTGATCTGTTTCATCTATCTTGTGGTGATGTGTTTAAGGAAAACCTTCCCTGTGTTAAATATCACATCGTCTGCTCACTCTAGAAACTCAGGTCTGCGTTGTAATTGTCCTACCATCACAATTTTTTCTTAAAAGATAGTTGATTTTAAATCGACGATATTTCCCTCATCCGAACTTCGATTCTACCAGTTTTATTTTTTTTGAATTTGGTTATTTTTTTGCAAGGAAACCATATCTGCTATTTGTTTTTGAAAATTTTGCACAAAATTTTTCATATCTATTATGCAAACTCGCCCCCCAAAACATTCTTGCTCTAATACCATATAGATTTTTACTTGTAGATTCAAACTTCTTATGTAATATGCTAGTACAAAGTACTTGAATCTACTCTACCCATCAACGAAAATAAAAATTGATTGATGAAAACACTAAGAAGAAAAGGAGGAATTTCAATCACACATAACACAAAAAAATTCAAGGGAAAGCAACTGCTCAAAATCGCAACTATCTATATTGCATTAACCAGAAGATATAAGAAGAAAATACTATGCTTTTTCAACTCGAACAATCTCTACACAAGTACAATCTATCTCCCTGCTTCACAGCCCAGCTCAAGCCAACACTTAGCCAAATATGTTGCCTGCCAAGCCCCTACTTCCTTGCCCTCACAATCTCCACACAAAAACTTGTGCTTCTTATTGCTTGGTCTCATCAATTTGTGTTGAATAAAACAATGATTAAACTTGTGCCTTCTTTCCTCCTTTTAAAGGCCTTATTCTGACTGCATGCACCACCTGTACGATGTGATGATTATACAACTGATAGTACACTTCCCTTTAACTCCAATCTTAATTGGAGCTTCCTCAAAACTGACATGCAACAACTATTTATAGCAAATTATCAGTTATCTAATTGATCACTGCATGTGAATTAAATCTAATTTAATTCACTGGACCTCTCATCGTTCCTCCATTAGTTAGAACTATTTAAACTGATTTTAACTAAAATAACTAAGTTAAATAATTACAACTCAAAATAAACTGCAATTGGACCCCCTAAAACTTAGGGATAACTCTACATGCCTCTAGTTTGACCCTCAACTTGAATTGACTGAGCTAACTAAGTATTTCGGACTTAGTTAATTCGTACAAGTTATCATGTGATGTGGAATTTCAATTTACTTCTAATTTAATTAAGGGAAAATTAAATTAGAAGCCTCTTCTTGTTGCCATTTTCAATATTTCTTGTTGCAAATTTCAACATAATTTATGATTTATGAAAAGGTAAGGACTAGACATAGCCCTAGTAAAGGGATTTCCTACTTTACAAGTGCTTAGAGCATGGAATGTGACAAGAGGGGGGGGGAGGGGGCAGTGGGGGAGAATCAGTATTAGCAAGTTAACAATATTTCATTTCCATAAACGGATTTATATGTGCTACTTCTGTTAATGCAACTTGCGTGTATACGCAACTGTGTTTAGAGCAACTAGCGTATACCTTGCAAACTTATAATGTAGTTAGTTGATCTTTAATCGGTGTATTAGAACCATATAAACAATAACCAGGTGTAGTAAACAAAACAGGAATTCACACACATGAACACAAGATATAAGGTGGAAACCCAATGTGGGTGAAAACCACCTGCTTCAATCGTCTCTATCTTTCTTTAATAAGAAACTTCTTTTTACAAATTTTGTACTGGTGCAGTCTTATACCAGTACGTAGGATCCTACCTGCAAAAGACTACAACCTTCTCTCATTCTGCAACCTTTCCTAGAAGGGAGGTACAACCCCCTTAGGTCATGTACTAGCTGATGTGTTTACTAGTACGTAGGTACTGACCTACAGAAGGCTACAACCTTCTCTTTTCTTCCAGGGACCACATTTCATAAATTTTCAGACTAGACCCATCAATAACATCAATCAAACATCAAATATATCTGCATCAACCAATCTCCTTTGCACCAACCAAAACTGAATCAATCAATCACTTCTCTTAATGTTGTAACCAGAATACAGTAACAGTAACCAGAACCCAAAACACTGCAACATTAAACAAAAGTAGCTAAAACATATTTTATGAGGTGTACGCTACTTCAATGTGTTGAACATGCATACATACACACTTTTATCAAGGCGAACCTACGTATACGTAGTTTTGAAATGCCAAACCAGCGTGTATACGCACCTTTGCCATACTGAACCTGTGTACATATCTGTAAAAGATGATTTAACCTTTTCCACTATTCAGACATCACTGTAGAGCCTCTAACCTACACCTCATCATCCACTATTACCTACTATTTTTCATCACTTATCTCTCTCTTTCACCTCATTTTCCATGTAAAACCACCCAGATCATTACATTAGATGTCATTAAGCATGATCAAGTGAGCTTTGCTAATGTGTGACTGTTTTTTTTAGATTTTGACATATTTACAGGCATTCCGCAGCTCTCTGCCGATTCCGTAGCTCTCTGCCGATTCCGCAGCTCTCTGCCGATTCCGCAGCCATCTGGAGATTCCGCAGCCTTTTTGTTGTTCTCAAGGTTCCATGTGCCATTTTGCCAAATGAGCCACATGGGTACTTAGGTATCAAGGTGCTCGAGGTTCCTGTGCCATTTGTTCAATCATCCACGTCATCTGTACCTCCGGTCAAACAGGGGCAAGATCCGGTCAACGAAGGCAGCTTAACGGTGATGCGTAAGCTGTTGGGTCACGTCAGCTCAAACAGTGACTTGCCCGTGTTACGCAGGATGTGGGGGACATAATCCAACTCTGGATTCAATGCCCATGACGACCAGGACCTCCAGCTCACCCACGCAGGCTCATGACGTGTTATTGCAGTTTTAATTATGCATGACAGTTTGTTTATTTTCAGTTTTAGCAGCACCCATAGGCTATCCTTCAGATGCCTATAAATACTTGCGTTTGCGTACGATTATGTTAACTTTTACTTGTTGTATTTTTATGAACTTGTTATAATTTTCGTGCATTCCCAAGACTCTGTTTTAATAGTGCTATTCTAGCACTCTTGACTGTGAATTTCTGCACATGGAGTAATAGAAGCAGTGCTGTTTTGAAGCTTTCAACACTTTGAGTCTTCTTTGGGTTATGTGAATGGAGGGCCCCTGTTCATATTAGCCTTGTATAGTATCTTCATGTTCAGCATTTCCTTTTCTTAACGTATGTACAGCATAATTCACTTCATTTTAATTCATTTTGAATCCTTTCTTTAAGCTGATCAGCATTGCTCTTTTGCAGATTTTTGACCCGGGATTATTTGTGTGTTTATGTGTTTGCTTTGTATCTGGTGGTAGTTTCAGTTGACAGATTCAAAGTTGCTGCCTTTTACTTTATTTCCATAGCTAATTTTTAGTTTTATTTCTCAAATCTATCTGCTAACATATGAATGGTCTCTTACTATAAATTTCTTATCTTTCAGAGATCAGAATACTAATCACTTGCAGTTGGCTTTGGGTGCTTTCTAGACTAATCCTTAGCTACTTTCTAATCGTGCTTTACACAGTACTATGTGATAGAGGCAGAGAGTTAGAAAGAGAAAAACATTATAACTGGTCTTTAAAGTAGATTTTTCTCATTTTTTTATCATTTCTTAGACTTATCTTTAGCTACTTCCTAATCGTGTCTTACACAGTACTATGTGTTAGAGGCAGAGAGTTAGGAAGAGATAAACATTATCATTTGTCTTTTAAGTGATTTTCTTACCTTTTATTTGCAGCAGCATGAATGGTGTCTAATGCCATTAGAAAGTGGTTCTTTGCTTTCAGTTCATTTTAATTCATTTATTTCCTTCAAGTTTTTCTTTTCAGCAAGTAGTTAGAAACCACTAATCACACACTTTCACTCATCTAGAATTCACCTTACACACACCATCACTCATCTGTTTATAAATACATCACTCCATCTTAGGAAGATAAATTAACCACAAACGACACCCCAAACGACAAAAAGCTTTAAGAGGTTGCTTAAGTACATATAGTACACCTTCACTTCATCAGCTTACGAGCCCCGGGTTGACAATTAATGACATCAATTTAGGAACACTAAATTGACTAAACAACTATTACAACCAATGTGGTAAGAACTCTGAATTTGGCTAATATTTGCAAGGAGCATGGTCTTTTGGTTGTAAATTTTGCAACCAGTTGTATTTTTTAATATGATGATGCTCATCTTGAAGGCATTCGTATTATATTAAAGGAGGAAGACAAACCCAATTTCATTGGGTCCTTTTGCACCAATATCAAGGCTATGGTAAGATTTTTACTTGATCAAGAATCTTTTGGTTTCACCATTTTTCTACCTGTTTTAAAAAAAGAGATTGGTTTTCTTTAATTACTTTACTATATGAAAATGTTTCTAGAGGTAAGGCTTAGTTATTTGCATTGCATTCTAGTATCTTAAATCCCATCCCATATTTATTACATTGACGTCTAGTATATTCAATTGTATTTCTCATGGTTTTCTATGATTTTATCACATTATTCATGTGCCCATTTTAGAAAATTCTAGGTCAATCTTGATCTTTTAGTTCTAGCATTGTGTACCTATGAGTATGGTCTACTTCAATTAGTTTATTTACATGACAAACCTTTTTGAGTTAAGGTTTGGTTTGATGACATTGCATTAATGTAGTAGTGAGTAGAACCTAATCTTGTGTATATTGCATTGGCATCTAGCATGATCAAGAGTATGTTCATAATATTCTCAGGACCTTCTCTTCTTTTATTGCATTTTTCATGTGCCAATTTTGGACAAATATGGGTCAACTTTGATCTTTTGATTCAATTTTCTATCTATATTTGGGAAGAGTACAATGATGCTTTAATTAATTATTTTACATGAAAAATATGTTTGAATTGAATTTTATTTTTATTACATTGCATTCATTCAATAGTCACTAGAACTCCCTTCCCTTTGTTTAATGTGTTGGCATCTGGTACAATATAAAGCATCTCTCATAGAATTTCTTAGGAAATGGTATGTTTTTATTATTCATGGTATTCACAGAGCTTGATCCTCTTATTTTATTATATTTTTCATGTGCCCAATTTGGACATAAACGAGTCAATTTTGATGTTCTAGTCACTTGTATGCTTTTGGCATTTAAGTTAATATTTAGTATATGTATACTTTTTTCCCCTGGGGAAAAATCGCAATTTTCTATTAGTAAAATTACATGTTGTAGATGCCTGAGTGGCATATGCATATGTTGGGCCCATGGCCATCAAAAAATATTTTTTTACAAAAAACCCTTATAGGGTGGACTGTAAACAATGTTGTAATAATATATACAAGAGAAGACTATATCATCAATATATGTATACTAGATAGCTCATGAAAGCAATTTTTTTTCTAAATTCAGGTTGAATATATCCTACAAAAGTTTGAAAAAAAAAATATTATTAGGGTTAGGATCCCCATATCCTTGGACCTGAGTAACCCTCTCAATTTCATTACAAAGATCACATGATATGAAAAAGTAGTAAATATACCAAACAATATGATGGTCCTTGATGAGTTGTTACCAATCTCAATTGAGATGGAAAAAAGGAATTGCACTAGAATATGAAACTTTACAAACCCTTTTGTTGCAATACATAATGAAATCTTGCAGATGTATAGAGAATATATTGATCCCACTTTCAAATGGAAAAACTTCACTCCTGAAGAATATGAAAAATTCATAGTTTCTCCTCGAACTAATAATGAGTTGGATGCCACCAAGTTGAAGATGGAATTTTCATAGTTTTTGTCAGTAAACGATTCATTATTGAAGTAAGTATTTGATCCCAATAAGAAGAACAAGTCAGCCAATGGAGTCTAGTCCTTGCTTAATAATAATTTTTCATTTGTTGTAGTAGAGTTTTTCTCTGCTTAGGCAGGAAAATCATCCATATGCTTAATTGGGGGACCATTCACAAGGTTGTCCAGTACTTTATGATTTTTCGCACAAAGATGGAGGAGCTTATTAGGTATTATATTCTAGATATATTCTACTACTCTTCTTCTAATTTTACATTTTAGTTCAACAATGGAGGATCTGACTAGTTAGGGTATTCTAAATAGGTTTGACTATTCTTTTTATGTTTTTATATTTTACATTATTTCTACGAATGTAAGCCAACTTGCAATGTTAATGCCATTGAATTTCTAAAAATTAATTCTACGATTTGGATTATATTCATCTTTGACAAGATTGTTCCTATTATATGAAAGAAGTTTTTACATTTTTGTAAGGTAATTTCTCAAGATTTATGTGTGGAAATATTCATTTTTTCTTATTGTTCTCGGACAAATTCTATTTGGGTTCAAGTGAACTATACATTAACAGAATTTTTAGGGATTCCCCTCTTGGTGAAAAGTAACTACATTGGATGGATCAAATTTTAAATTCAAATAATATAACCCTAACATTAATTTATCTAAAGTTCAGAATGCAAGAGCCTTATTAAGTTCATTGCAATACATTAGTTCTTTTGATGAAAATCACTCTTACTCGTTAAATTGTGTCTCCAAAAGTACACATCATTTGTGTATCTACATTCTATAAAGGGATTTCTAATTGGGGTGTATGATCTGTAATGTGACTATGTTAGTCTGAATAATGGTAGGAAGAATATTGTTAAGGAAATTGATTTGGATAAATCACATGAGCTGTGATTCCCTGTTTTGTCCAATTTGGTAGAGAATTTCCATCTTGTAGCTAATTTCAAGGCAACGTGTTGTGTTACAGATCATCCTATTATGGAGTTGGTTGTCTACATTACTCATAAATCTTGGCTCCCCACGGCTCATTGATTGCAATTTTCCTTCTGATGGGATACATCTTATTCTAATTTTTTATTGGCTTGGAGGACTTAATTGAATGAATGCCTATGGGGTTGGAGATTTTCTTCTTCATAGACTCATACAAGTATAAATCTTCCATGAAAACATGGCTATTGGATTTTATTGAATAATTACCATAGATCTTGTGTTGTTACTCCCTATCACACTTTAAACTTCATCCTATCTCCTTAACTTGTCCAATCCTTGGAAAAGGAGAGGAAATATGATTCCACAACCCAGGCATTGTTGGGTGTGGAGCCTAATTATCATCCTAATTCTTTAGAGTTTTTTTCTTTCAACCACATTGGATCCCTATTCCTAATGGTGCTAAAACACTTCCCTATGATCATTGTCAAGGGGGTAGCCCCCTCTGGCAAGGGTTCGGGGGCAGCGCCCCATAAGCTAAAAATAGATGAAAAATTCCCTTGTAAAATATTGTAATATCGTAATCAATTTGGGTCGTTCATTAGTTGAATGATCTGAAGGTATAATTTGTGTTAATTTAGGATTTTTTTTCGTATAAGGAAACCCTTGGTTTATATTGTTGGGTGTGGAGCCTGATTATCTTATGTACTCAAAGGTTTCAGCTGGATGTATGCCCCTGGAAGACTGTACACCCCTCCACGCAGGGGAGTGTAGGGGGGACTTGTCCCCCATGCGGGGGTCTGGGGGGGCTAATCCCCCACGGATGGGGGGTTCGGGGGCCAGCGGTCGCCCAGCGGGGGTTTGGGGGCAGTGCCCCCAAAGCTAAAAATAGATGTAAAATTGCCTTGTAAAAGTATAGTAATTTCTCGTCAATCTGGGCCGTTCATTAGGCAGATGATCTGGCGGTAGAAGCTATGTTTAATTTAGGTTTTTTTACCCTAGAAGGAAACCCCTCACTATATATCAAGGAATTGTATTGCGACTATGTAGATCTGTATTCTAAGTGACGAAAAGAGAGGAGATTGAGAGCGAAGAGGGAGTTACAGCGAATTTGTTGTAGGTTGTATCTCTTCAGTTTGATGGATAATATAATAAAAGAAGGACTGGTTGTTTCTCCGTAGATGTATCCCAAACTGGGTGAACCACGTATATCTGTGTCTGTCTTGTTTTATTTGTTTTCTGTGTTTATATTTCTGCAATATTTTATGTGTTCCATTTCTCCGTAATATATAATTTTCTAGCATATATGAGGGAACTGTATTGCGGCTATGTATTATTATTCTTAGAGAGAATGAGAGAGGATATTATGTCAGAGAAAAGAGGAAATTACAGTGGATCTATTATAGGTTGTGTCTTTTGATTTTGCTAGATAATATAAAAGGAAGGATTGGATGTTTCTTCGTGGACATAGCCAAAATTGGGTGAACCACGTATATATGTGTTTATGTTGTTTTATATGTTTCTGTGTTTGTGTTTCCAAAATATTTTATGTGTTTCATTGATCCGTTAATTAATTTCTAACAACTAGTATCAAAGCCAAAGGGTTATTTGGCTGATAAACTCACAAGGGAGAAGGGTTCCTGGTTCGAGTAGGAGAAATGGCAGAAGATGGTAGGTTTAGGGTCGAGAAATTTAATGGCCAAAACTACCAATTGTGGAAGATGCAGATGGAATATTATTTGTATCAGAAATATCTATACCTTCCTTTGAGTAGAAAATCAAAGAAGACAATGACTATGACAAATGAAGAATGGGATCTTCTTGAAATAAAGGCACTAGGAACAATACAGCTATGCCTGGCAACATCGATGACATTCAACATTTCAAAGGAAACAACAAAAAAAGGTTTAATGAAAAACCGTCAGCCTCAAATAAGATATTTATTATGAAGCATCTACTTAATATGAAGATGTCAGAAAGTGGATCTATTGTTGATCATTTAAATGAATTTAACACGATTACCATTAATTAAGTTCTGTAGGGGTAAATTTTGATGATGAAGTTAGGTATCTATTATTTATGTGATCATTGCTAGAAAGTTGGAAATTCTTAGTCATGACTATTAGTAACTTTGTCTCTGGATCTAGTACTTTAAAGTTTGATTATGTTGTTGGTAATATCCTTAGCAAGGAAATGCGAAGGAAAATCCCAAGTCAGACAACAGGTAATGCTTTGAATGCAGAGACTAAAGGAAGAAAACTAGAGATATGAAAGAGCCCTGGACATCGTAGTAATCTAAGGAAAGGAAAATCCAAGTCCATATCATGGATATTGTGTTGGAAATGCGAGAGGAAAGGACACGTGAAGAGATACTGCAAATCTCAAAAGGGAAAAGAAGGAGATGGGCAACAAGAGAACAATCATAAGCAAATTTGACAGGTGATATGTTGAAAGATGATTTGATTATTTCATTAGAGAATATTATAGATTCTTGGGTGGTAGATGTAGGGGCTATTGGGTGTGGAGCTTGATTATCTTTTGTATTCAAAGGTTTCAGCCAAATGTATACCCCAAGAAGACTATACACCCCTCCACGCAGGGGGGTCCGAGGGGGAACTTGTCCCCCCCGTAGGGGTCTAGAGGGGCTAATCCCCCCCGGTTGGGGGGTCCGGGGGCCAGTGGTCCCCCGATAGGGTTCAGGGGCAATGGCCCCGAAGCTAAAAATAGATGTAAAATTTCCTTGTAAAAGTCTAGTAGTTTCTAGTCAATCCGGGTCGTTAATTAGGCAGATGATCTGACAGTAGAAGTTATGTTTAATTTAGGGTTTTTTTCCCTAGAAGGCAACCCCTCACTATATATGAGGGAATTGTATTGTGTCTATGTAGATCTGTATTCTGAGTGAGGAAGAGAGAGTAGATTGAGAGTGAAGAGGGTGTTACAGCGGATCTAATGTAGGTTGTATCTCTTTAAAGTTTGATGGATATAATAAAAGGAAGGACTGGTTGTTTCTCCATGGATGTAGCCCAAACTGGGTGAAACACGTATATCTGTGTCTCTCTTGTTTTATGCATTTTTTGTGCTTATATTTCTGCAATATTTTATGTGTTCCATTGCTCTGTAATATATAATTTCCTAACAGGGGCCTCATTCCATGCCACACCTGATAGGAAACATTTTCATGACTATGTTCAAGGAGATTTTGGACAGGTCCATCTGGGTGATGATAAACCCTATAAAATCATTGGAATGGGTAACACTTTTATAAAGCAATGGAATGGAAACCAATGGCTATTAAAGGAGGTAAGGCATGTTCCATATCTAAAGAAAAATATGATTTCAACAGGGAAATTGGGAGGTGAAGGTTGTGTAACTATTATTACAAAAAAAATTTGGAAGGTCAATAAGGAGCCTTGGTAATAGCAAAAGGAGAAAAGGTTGGTACATTATATTTATGAAATGTTATTTCTACTTATGTAAATGATTTAACCTCCACAGGAGTAGATATGGCAATTTGGCATCATATGCTCAGGCACATGAGTGAGAAGGGGATGCAAATTCTTCACTCAAGAAATTTGTTGCCATGTTTAAAGCATGTTGATTTGGATTTCTTTTAAAAATTTGTTTCTGGAAAATATAAGAGAGACAGATTTATTAGAGTTGGTAAGGAAAAAAGAGCAAAAAATTAGAGCTTGTGCATATAGATGTATGGGAACCTACTCAGGTATCATCTCTCAATGGCTCTCGCTATTATGATAATTTTATTGATGATGTAACTAGGAAAACCTAGATTTATTGTATTTGGAATAAATATGATGTATTTGATACTTCCAAGAAATGGAAAGATTTGGGTGAGAATGAGACAGGGAAGAAGTTGAAGTGTCTCAGATCAGAAAATGGAGGTGAACACTACAGAAAACATTTTTATAACTATTGTTTAGAGCATGAAATCTATAGAGAGGTCATATTTTTAGGAACACCGCGAGAAAATAGTATCAGAAGGGATGATCAGGACAATCATGGAGCATGAAAGGTTCATGAGATTTCATGCAAGGTTTCCCTTACAATTTGGGTAGATGTTGTAGATATTGTTTTTTATCTAATAAATAGAGGGCCTTCAAGTTCCTTGGATGGTGGGATTATTGAGGAGGCATGGATGGGTAAAAAGTTAAACTACTCATTTTTGAAGACTTTTGGTTGTGAAGCCTTTGTCCACATTAATAAATAAAATAGAACAAAGCTCGAGGCAAAATCAAAGAAATGTACCTTTATTGGATATGGCATTAATGATTTTGGTTATCGCTTATATGATTATGAAAATCACAAAAACATTAGGAGTGTAGATGTCATATTCATTGAAAATGTATTGTATAAAGATCAGATGCGGGAAAAGAAACAGGAAAATTAAATAAAGAATACACAATGTTTGATGAGATCACAAAAAAAGTAAAGGTGCCTAAAAATCATAATGATAAGTAGCCACAAAAACAACATGCACCTCAAACACCTAAAAGTTGTGTTAGAAGATCTGCCAGGATAAGTAAACACCCCTAAATAATACTCTCCTTCATTATATTATGTATTGTTGACTAATTCTAGTGAACCGGAAAGATATGAAGAAACAATGCATGTAGAAACCAGGAAGAAGTGGGAGCAAGCCATGGAAAAAGAGATGGACTCCTTGATGCATAACCAGACTTGGGACTTAGTCAAGTTTCCTACACATAAAACAACATTGCAAAATAAATGGGTTTACAAATTGAAGGAAAAAGATGGAGATAAATAGAGGTATAAGGCTAGACCTGTGATGAAGGGGTTTGCACAAAATAAAGGTATAGAATTTGATGAATGTTTTTCTCCTATTGTTAAAATGACTTCAATATGAACTATTTTAAGTCTAGTGGAAATAGAAGATTTGCATCTTGAGCAGCTAGATGTAAAGACAATTGTTCTCCATGGGGATTTGGAGGAAGAAATATATATGCAACAGCCACAAGGGTATGAGGTCAAAGGGAAGGAAAAATTAGTGTGCAAATTAAAAAATATCTTGTCTAGATTAAAATAAGCTCCAAGGTAGTGGTATATAAAATTTGACAGGTTTATGTCTAAACAAGGTTATACTAGATGTCAATCTAACTATTGTGTTATCTTAAAAATAAAAATGATGGTAGATATATTATATTGCTAGTGTATGTAGATGACATGCTTGTTGTAGGGTCTAACATGCAAGAAATAAATTTGCTCAAAGGAAAATTGGAAAATTCATTTGCAATGAAGGATTTGGGTGTTGCAAAACAAATCCTTGGTATGAGAATAACTATAAACAGGAAAAATCACAAGTTAACATTGTCTCAGAGTGAGTACATAGAAAAGGTGTTGGAAATATTTAATATGAAGAATGAAAAACTAGTTAGTACACCCTTGGCTAGCCATTTCAAACTAAGGAAGGAGATGTTTCCCAAGACTCAGGAAGAGATGGATTATATGTGTAAAGTTCCATATGTATCAACATTTGGAAGCTTAATGTATGCAATGGTATGCACAAGGCCTGATATTGCACATGCAGTGAAGTGGATTCTCAGGTATTTGAGAGGTACCACAAATCAAGAATTATTCTTTGGTGGTTCAAACATTTCTCTACAGGGATATGTTGATGCAGATATGGTAGGTGATAGAGATAGCAAGAGGAGAACCACAGGGTATGTGTTTACTGTAGGTGGAACAACTGTCAATCAAGTTTCAAAATTGCAAAAAATTGTTGTACTTTCAACAATGGAAGAGAAGTATGTTGTTGCTACAAAAGTTAGTAAAGAAATGATTTGGTTACAAATATTTATGGATGAATTGGGAAAGAAGCAGGAGATGGGCAGGTTATATTGTGACATGTATAGTGACAATCATCTTGCAAAGAACTCAACATTTCATTCCAAGACTAAATATATACAACTCAATTACCATTTCATACGGTCAGTGTTGGAAGATGGATAGTTGAAGCTGGAAAAGATACACACTAGCCAGAATCCTGCATATAGGTTAATAAAAGTTTTGTTGGCTTAGTGGGTCCTAACCCAGGTTTAGGTCTATTTGTGCCAAACAAATCCCTACACTACTAGCCCTTTCAGCATCAATCCGTGGAGCACAGACTAAAGTCTCACCTGAAGCAGTATGGTGGGATGTTGGAACCAAGTTTCCACACCCAGAGATCAGTGTGATGTCATTTTATGCCATAAATCCACCTTCACGTAGATCGATAAGCCTTTATGGCCTATCGATGTAACCCCCTTTAATCAGCCTCTAGACCTCCAGGAATGTATACAACTATCTTCCACAGAACTTGAATAGGTGAGTCAAATACTTACACGCATCAGAGATTACTCTTAACCCGGTAATTACTCAGAACGACTTAATTGTTTAATAACTTCAACATACAACAAGATAATCTTTGCGTAAATAGTCAACACTAATTGCATTCATATAATAATATAAATCAAGCAAACTCATGCATCAATACAATATTATTTCATAAAACCAACATCCATCATAGTATAAATCCCATTCATTCATAACAGAAGTAAATAGATGAAACACAGGAATTTATGTAATAATCTTCTTTATTGATAATTAGTTCAGCTTACAGACTCAAGACCTCCCTGTGCACTCAGCTATAGGGGTCCGCGCACTCAGCTGCGGACTCTACTCTAGGCCTCTGCGCACACAGCTACAGAGCCTTCCTTCTATTTTAAGACTTCTACGATCTTTCCTTTAACTAAGCCATTACATTCATCTTCATCTTCTATTCTTGCCTTAAACTCTCTAAGACACACTTATTTATACAATCCCATGGTCCGCGGACCATGGGTAGATACTCAAAAAGCTGACTCAACTTACATAAAGAAGGGTAAAACCCTCTATGACTCTTTAATTATCTACGCACTTTGCAACCACAATTTGCAAAAACTTTATATTTTGTACATCAAAACTTGTGCGTTTTGCCCCAAAATTGACCCAAGGGACCCCATCCCAATAGGCCCCCAACACAAAGATCATGACTCGACTGGTGTGGAGATCTTACTGTGAAGGTCCCCCAACTCCATGTGTGCAACTTCTACCTCAGTTGCGCTCTGTGTGGTTTCCTACTTGATATGTTCCACCAGCTGCTCTGTGGCTGGTCTTGCACTGTCTTGTTTGATTTTCTGTTACGTACTCTACAAGTTTTCCAACTTTTCCTAAATATTGGTAGAGACGATGTAGGCATCATCTAACCAAGGCCCCAACCTAGCCTTAAGACTGACCTCTTTCTTCTATGTTGCTTCCACTTGTGTAAGCAGTTGCTTCACCTCCTGTAACTTGGCAAGGTGTTGTGTTGTAGCAATGATACACGTCGTCGCCCTCACTTCATCATATTGTTGTTGGAGCTCACAGATTTTTGTATTCAAGACCTGCAGGGTGGAATCCTCCTACAAGGTCGTGACTACCTCCATAGCCTGCTCAAACAACGTGGTGTAGTTCACCATTGCGGCATCCACTGTCGTGACTACATCCTTAACAGCAACTTCACGTTGTTCCCTTACCTTCGGCAGGGTTGAAGGTTGCGACTTGAGCTCCAGTTCTGTTATCTTCAGGTTCAGCTCAAACTGGACTCTAGCCACCTCTACCTTGGCATTGCACGCGCCTGTAGCAAGTTTTCTAATCTTTGCCTCCAATGCCACTTCCTCTAGGATATGAAATTCCAACATTGTTCTGCAAGTTTCTGCCACTGCGTCCACAAGCTAGGCGTTCTACGCCTGAATTTTCTCCTTGTCCTACAATGCCTCCAACTTCTCAGTGAACATATGTTCATTGTTCACTCTATATTCACTTATTTGGCTTAGTGTTCACTACTCCCGAGCTCTGAACTCTGCTGTCACACGTGCCTACAGCCTGTGAAGGTACTCATTAGGGAGCATGACCAGGTTGAGGCCAATGTTCTTCAAAGAACTTATGATGACCTTGTCATCAGCCACCTCCATGCTCAAGGATTGATCTCGCAGTGCAACTGCCCAGAGATATAGTGATTGAACCATCTCTATTGTCTGAGTGGCACCTGGTGCCAAACTTGTCGATGCAACACTGATTTGCCCTGCGCCTACCTAGATCCTACTCGTCTGAATCTACAACTCACGAAGATCCTTCTGGATGGTACTTAGCACCTATTGGTGCTGCTGTTTGAACTATTGGAACATTTCTTCCATGTATCACACAACTTGTCACCTGTTTCATCCAAGTCATCATCTTTCATAGTGATCGGATCCAATGACGGATTTTTCGCTTTTGATTTCTTCCGCGACCCTTCCTTTCCTTATTCCCTATACCTTTTGATCCGAAAGGGAGTGCTCTGCTCCTCTTGACCACCATCACCCTGCTCCAATTACTCCTCCTCCTCTGTTTGGGGCAAAGAGGACATACCACTCCGCTCGAAGTCGCGCTCTTCCTATTTAGCCTACTGCTTCGTAGCGCGCTCCACTTCCACCCAAGCCTTCTCTTCAGCCTCTTTTCTATGTTTCTCGGGCAACTACTAGACCTTCTACTTGGATGCTTCCTTCCTTTTCTTTTTCGCAAACTTGTTCGTGTTTGTGGCCAGATTGGATGGATAATTCCAATATGTCAGCCAACGCTTGATGGTTTCTTGAATGATGTTGTCCATGGCCAAGTAAGGGAGGTCAAACCATTCCTGTTGTGGATCGTTCCATGCTCTGATGTACACATGATGGAAATCAAATTTGAACTTTGTATACTCCGAGAGTTATTCAAACATTGTCAGATACAACCACAACTTCTGGTTGATGGCCATGCGCAGAGTGGCCTCCATCAAAACCTAAAACACTTTGGTCTTTGTGACCTACGCATCATCTTTTGTGGCCCAGAGGGATGCAAACTGTGTAGCCTCCGGCAATCCCTTGTCCATAGGAGGAAACTGACTATCCTCTAGCAGATCCCATGCACCTAATACGATGGAGAGTAATAACCACGCGTAGTGGAATGTTTTACTCTCATCCTGCGCCTCTCGACAGTTCGCGAGGAACTCGCTACAAAGGTAGTGTGCCAAATTGAATTGCATGCCCTCTGCGCACTATGCAGCCAATGAAATAACTGGTGTCCAAACCTCGTCCACGTAGAATTTTCTCATGACTTTGCCAACAAGGATCTGCATAAAAATCTTCACTGCAGCATCGGTGATAGAGGTGATCAAGTACCCACGTGGCTTCTTTACTAGTTTGAACTTCTCCTTCATCCTTTCAGCGAGGTCACGCTCGCTCATATTTCTACCAAACTCCTTGGTCGGATTCAACCCTGAGTGCGGCGGCATCATGATCCAATGGATCAACATATCAGTAATAGGGATCGGCATGCTTAGCCACGAAATTTAATCATGCACTAGGGTCAAAAAATGCCTGATAACAATTAGGTTGTTGTTGGAGCGGTGGTAGTAGGCCACCCACAATAGGTTTTGTAACCCCAATTGATTCACTCTGTGAATCCACTCCACAGGATCCAACACAATGATGCCTGATTCCTTGTAAAATACCCTCTTCATGTAGTTTTTTGTTTCCAAGTGGGGGAACCTCTCATGGTCTACCAAATCCCAATCCTCCAACTTTAAATGTGGAATCTACACTAAGCATGGACCTTCAAATGTAATGCTCTCTAGAAACAGTGGTGTGTGGATCAAGAACTTCTTTGCGTCTGATCTTTGGTGATTTTTACTTTTCCCTTGCACAAAGGGATATAATCTGGTAACTTGGTTATAGGATCCATCCCCTTGGTGTCTTGGATATAGGATCCACCTCCAAAATTTGTAGAATGAACTCTTTAAACGCTATAATGACTATGCGTGAGAAAATCATCGGCACATTATTAAGCCCAAAAGGCATCACTGTTTACTGGAAACATCCCCATTTTGTTGTGAAAGTGGTATTACTCCTATCTTATGGTGCGGCCTTAATATGATGGTATCCAGAGAACCCATCACTGAATGAATAGGCCTCATGTCCTCCATCGTTAAGCTTCCTAAGATCTATGCAAATCCTTATTTCATCCTTCTGCTTCTTTTCTTGAACTAACATTGGAATCACCCAATCATATTCCTCAACCGGTTCAATAATACCTGCTGCAAGCATCTTGTCCAACTCCAAGCAGACCTTTTCCTTGTATTTGGCATTAAGGCGATATGGCCTTTGCTTAATGGGCTTCGTGTCTAGTTTCAAAGTTTTTTCATCACTCCCAAATCACCTATGATGCCTTTTAAGTCCAAAAATTTGGTAGGAAATAAGTCCTGATATTTGCAGAGAAACTTAGTGAATTTATCTATTGTGGCATCATCCCATTAATCTCCAATCTTCACAAACTTTATCTCTGCTTCTGTGCCAATGTTTACTTGCCTAGTTTTCAGTGACATGGTGATATATGAATTCTTTATCTATGGTCCTTCGACTTCATGGTGGCCTTCTGCCTCTAGGATGTTAATATTCCTTGGATCCTCATCATCTTCTTTAGCAATCTCATTATAGCATTCTAGTGCATGAAGCAAATGGGATCTCCAATCTAGTTGAATCAATTCTAAAGGATCTTGTGATATCCTGAAGATTATTGCCTTAACCTCCTACAGCATTTCGTCGATGCTTTCGAACTCATCGTCAAAGTTAAAGGTTATCAAAAATACTTCCCTTAATATGTCCCATTCCGCGATACCGTGGTGGAGCTCTGTTTCCAAGTACCAATTCTTAGGAATGATGTCCAAAGTGTGACAGAAAATATGCACCCACTCTGGCTGCAGCTCCATTCCATAGACCTTAGTCCATTTTGCTAAATGATCATGTAGATCATTTATTCCATCATACTTTTTAGTTAGCCAAACTTTTGGGTGACCAAACCACAATCTCATCATTCTTTTGTACTCGCACCATTCTTCAAAGTTGCCTTTATGCATACCACACCACCATGCAGGCGTAGCGCGCAGCACCAAATCTAATGCTTGGAAGCGATGCTTCTCAGTCACTTCCATTTCAAATGCATCCAAAAATTTATCTACATCAGTCAAACCATCATAATAAGGTAAATTTCTTACCTCCGATGACACATAGCACAACAATTTATTCATCATATTACAACATAGCGTAGATACTTCATGCAATCTATTCTACCAGTGCTCCAATTCTTCGTCTGAATCTAAGGTACAGGAATTTTCGTGGTCCCATGAAATTCATCCATTGAATATTGGATTAACCCAGTCTTGATCTTGCGGTGTTATCTTATAGATCCAGTCCAAGTTATCATTGGTTTCTTCATAATCGTGGACTGGTTCAGTATAGCGTGGTCCTTCTGCAGACTCCAATGGAACTACTATGCGAAGTGATTTCCTTTCAAATGACATTGTCTGCTTCTTCAAATTGATTACTCTGTTCATTTTGATAGCCCAATCAATTCCCAGGAGCACAGGGTATGGATTGATGTCATCAACAATCTCTATTACTTCAAAATCGGCCAACGTGCTCGCTCCTTCTATATCTACAGTCACTCCATGCAAATGCCCCATAGGGATAATATTTTGCTAGTTTTCCATCCTTAATTGAATCGAAGACCACTATAACGCATGTCTCCCCATTCTTTCCCATGTCTGTTTACGAAGAACGTTCGCATCTGACCCCAGATCCAAGATAACTTGGTCCATCTCATACTCTCTTATTTGTGTGGTTAGAGTCATCTCACGACCTGTTCTTTTCTTGTGTTTGCCTATCTTTCTGACTGCTCAGTGTCCTTCAAGAACACCTTCCTTACCAACACACTTATTTATCAGTGCTTGAAGCCCTTTCATAGCCTTATTATCATGCAATAGCTTCATACAAGTGTCCAAGAAAGTGGTAAGCATGGAGGGGTCAACCTCTTCAGATAACTTTTCTTGAATTCCTGGGACATAGGCCTCAGCGGAGCTTTTCTTTTCTTCCATGAACATTTCCTTCACGTGCTCTAGATCAAACTCAACCTTCTTATCTGGAACCTTGTGAACCCGTTCACTTTCTTTAGGTTGTTTCCCTTTATCATCACCAGTCATCATTCTGCTTCACAGCACAATATTCACATTGGGATCCTCTTTGCGGGGCTCGGCCCTCATCATCTATAAATTATGGGTAGGTTGTTGAGGTTTTGCCTTCCTCTCATGCATCTTAGCTATCAGTATAGGGCATTCTTCTATCACATGGTCAAACTGAGAACAGTATCGGCATGATGGGTGTGTCTGGCTCGTACACTCGCATGTTTAGTGTCCTGGCACTCCACAATTATATCAAATGACTTCCCCTCGACCTCTACTATGTTCTCCTCCTCCTCGGCCTCGTCCGTGCCCCTGATATCCTCTGCGCGCTCCCCCAGTTCCTTGATCCAGAGGCCAAGTTTCTCTTTGCATTTGATACGCAGGAATTCTTTCCATCATCAATTCATAGATACAGAATTTACACTCATCGTGGCCCACCGATTTACAGAAATTACATAATAATTATTTCGGCATCTATAAAAAAATTTGCAACAAGTGAAAATTGTTCGTTACATGTTTTCTAGCTACCTGACAGATAGCACACCACAGCGTAGGCCCTGTACATGGTCCTGCGGCAGCCTCTTGCCTCAAGGGAATTAGTCCTCCCCTTGTAATATAATTCACGAAAATGTGGCAGTGATCTTTATCATGCCCCTGGCTTTTACATCTTAGGCACCAACCTTCTTCATGCGCCTCGGCCAAGCAGCTTTTTCATTTTTCAAGCTCTGCAACTCTAAGAAAAGGTTCTGCACCTCCACATGAATTTGTTGAACTCCCAAAGCAGCGTCCTGGCTAGGTGTCTTATGTAATCTCATCACGATCTCCAATGCTTCTGCCTGAGTCTATCTTTTGTTGTGATAAAGAAACCCTTAGGTGGGGCAGGAGCAAGGCTACAAACCATTTGCAGTGTTGACTATTCATGAGATTCATGTTAGCCTCGCAGATCTAGCACTTCAATCTCTGATCTAGCTCTCAGGGTGTTTTGCCAAGCCTCATCATGATTCCCTTAAATCCAATGACCGATTTCAATTCATACTTGGGCCTACCAAATTCCTTATTCAGAGTAGTCTAAGTGTCCACTAATGATGCCAATGGATTATCGGTGCAGTATTTAATGTACCATGTCAACACGTGATCTTGTAGAGCAGTAATTAACTACGCCCTCTTTATATGATCATCCATAATATTTTGTGCTATCCATACAGCCTTTACAATGAACCAAAACTGATCTCGGTCCTCACTTCCCAAACCCTTGAAAATGGGAAACTTCATGGTATTTGACATATTAAATGGTGGTGGAGGTGGTGGTGGTGTGGGTGAAGGTGTATGTTGTGGAGGTGAAGGTGGAGGTGGTGTGGGCGAATGAGGTATTCGCGGAAAACCCTGCTTTATCAACTATATAGAGCTTCATAGTGAGGCCTGTACCACCCCTGCATCGTTACTCGAAGGAGGTTCTATCAAGGAGTTGTATTCGGGACCTTCTCTTTCCTGATTTCTAAAGAATTGTCCACTTCGCATAGATCCAAACATAAAGTTAGTGGCATAACCCATTTTTCACACAAGAGCATTTTAATCCAAGTATTCAAAGATTTCAAATACTTACCTCGTGGTCCTTTAAAAAAGTACCGCTCTACTTCATTGTAGCTTACTGAGGTATCGACCGTGAATTCTGTCACAAATCCTCCTATGACGTGATCGAACAAGTGATCGACAGTGCGCGCGATCTTATCTTTAGAAGCTTCCAACCTCTTCAATAGCTCCGAGGTCCACAACATTGGACCGTCAAGCCTCCACCTTCCTTGGTCGTCTACCAATTTAGAGATCCACTTATATAGTTCGATCGGGAAGGTGCAAAAGAAGATCTTGTGTGTTTCTGTGTATAGATACCTGTCCAACCATTGTTCTTTTGTGAGGCACAGATTTATGTTCTCTTGTGTCATGAATTCATGGATATTTCTATCCAACCACTTATCAATTTCTTTCTTTGTTATATCCTAGTGATGCAACATCACACATCTCTTTATGCAGATCCTGGTCCTGGCAACAGAACCATTTGTTGGCTTAGTGGGTCCTGACCCAGGTTAAGAGTTAGTTGCACCAAACAAATCCCTACACTACTGGCCCTTTCGACATCAATCCATGGAGCATAGACTAAAGTCTCACCCAGAGCAGTATGGGGGGATGTTGGAACCAAGTTTCCACACCCAGAGACAGTGTGATGTTGTTTTATGCCCTAAATCCACCTTTGCGCAGATCGATAAGCGTTTATGTCCTATCGATATAATCCCCTTAATCAGCCTCTAGACCTCCGTGAAGGTCTACAACTACTTATGCACTTCAAAGATTACTCTTAACCCAGTAATTACTCATAATGGACTAAGTGTTCGATAGCTTTAATATACAACAAGATAATCTTCATGTAAACAGTTAACATTAATTGCATTCATATAATAATGTAAATCAAGAAAATTCGTGCATTAATATAATATTATTTCATAAACCCATCATCCATCACAGTATAAAGCGCATTCATTCATTGTTGGGTGTGGAGCTTGATTATCTTCTTTATTTAAAGGTATTGCCACATCGAACCCCAATTTGTAATGTGGCAACAATGTCGCCTGTAAAACGTATGCCGCTAGGGGGGTCTGGGGGGGCAGCACCCTCGAAGCTAAAAACAGATGTAAAATTGCCTTGTAAAATGTTGTAATTTCATAGTCAATATGGGTTGTTCATTAGGTAGGGATCTGACAGTAGAAGTTATGTTTAATTTAGGGTTTTTCCCCTAGAAGGCAACCCCCCACTATATATGAGGGAATTGTATTGTGTCTATGTAAATCTGTATTCTAAGCAAGAAAGAGAGAGGAGATTGTCTGAGAGCAAAGAGGGAATTATAGCGGGTCTATTGTAGGTTGTATCTCTTCATTTTTTTGGATAATATAAAAGGAAGGACTGGTTGTTTTCTCCATGGACGTAGCCCAAATTAGGTGAACCACCTATAACTGTGTCTCTCTTGTTTTTTGCATTTTCTATGTTTATATCTCTGCAATATTTTATGTGTTCCATTGTTCTGTAATATATAATTTTCTAAAAACAACATAAGTAAATAGATGAAACACGGGAACTTTTGTAATAATCTTCTTTATTGATAATCAGTTCAGCTTATAGACCTCCCTGCACACTCAGCTGCTGGGGTCTACACACTCAACTGAGGACTCTACTCTAGGCCTCTGTGCGCATAGCTGCAGAGCCTTCCTTCTATTCTATGACTTCTATGATCTTTCCTTTTATTAACCCATTACATTCATCTTCATCTTCTATTCTTGCCTTAGCCTCTCTAAGACACACTTATTTATACAATCCCATGGTCCGCAGACCATGGGTAGATCCTCAAAAAGATGACTCAACTTACATAAAGAAGTGTAAAACCTTTTATGACTCTTTAACTATCTACGCACTCTGCGACCACAATTTGCGGAGAATTTATATTTTGTACATCAAAACTTGGGCTTTTTACCCCAAAACTTGGGCTTTTGCCCCAAAATTGACCCAGGAGACCCCATCACAACAAGTTTTAACAAATGAGAAACTAAGATTCTACTCAATTTCAATTGATCTTCAAGTATTATGGTGAAGATGAGAAACTACCAAGTCCAAGTGTACTCATTTTCCAACAAGTGAGGTAACGATGGAGTTTATATAATCAATCTCCAAGTGGGATATTGTTGAGTATGGACCCTGATTATCTTCCTGACTATTCATAGGTATTTTGTTTTAGGAACATTAGATATCTATTCCTAATGGGGCACAACACCACTTGCATGATCTTTGTACCCCCCCCCTGCGAAGGTTTGTGGGAAACGCCCCTGAAGCTAAAAATAGATGAAAATTTGCCTCATAAAATATTGTAATTTCGTAGTCAATATGGGTCATTCATTAGGCAAATGATCTAATGGTAGAAGTTATGTTACTTTATGGTTTTTTCCCTAGAAGGAAACCCTCAGTTTATTTGAGGGAATTTTATTACAATTGTGTATTATTATTCTGGGGAAGAAAGAGAGAGGAGACTGTGTGAGAGCAAAGAGGAAATTATAGCGGATCTATTGTAGGTTGTATCTCTTCATTTTGTTGGATAATATAAATGGAAGGACTGATTTTTCTCCATGGACATAGCCAAAATTGGGTGGACCACATATATATGTGTCTTTGTTGTTTTATATGTTTCTTTGTTTTTGTTTCCGCAATATTTTATGTGTTTCATTTCTCCATTAATTAATTTCTAACAATTTACTCATCATTGACATTGTAAGTCCATTTAGTCTAAATTCTTAATTAGTATGGTTTTATTCTAGTCATGATCTAAGTTTTAATTATTATAGGTTTATGTCCATGAAGTATATGTGTATGAATTAAAACTTCTATCCATGACTTTTGTGGCTAGGAATAGTTAAGGTTGCACTTGTCTAAGTTTTCTCCATATATGACACCAACAAAGATAATCTGTACCTGGGAAATTTATTGATCCATAGGCTTTTTCATCAACATCAGAAGTGTTGCATATTAAGGCCTGTTATAATATTATTCATCAATTTAGTAGTTATGGTGCTCTAATATGGCCTTGCACAGTCCTTTCCCATTAAGACTTGATCATTTATTAAAAAACAATATTTTCAATTCCATACGCGACCCTTCCCTTTCAAAAGCGCATACGCATGGGGGTTCCACAAGATCTAGGTGGATATTGGTGGCCACCCACCTATTCCACCTACACCTCCCAGTCAGTTTCATCTGTTTCCTTGTTCATTTTAGAATTTACTATTTTTAGCAGTTTTTCAGGTCCTGAACTTCTGGAGCAGTTTTGACCCCCTAAACGACTTTTTTTGGGTCCACGACAAGCCCATAGTTGTCGGTAGGGTCCTATGGCAAAACCTATAGTATTCAGAGAGATCTTTCCAACAAGGTATCGTATGCACCAAACAGAGATAATATGACCAAGTTACAACCCTGGGAAGTTGGCTACCCAACTAAACCCAATGGGGCGGTGTTATATCTCCTAGGTTAGCGTTTTTGTTGTTCAGGGTTTTCTCATGTTCTACAATAATAAATATTCCCTTAAGACTCATTTTAACATAGTTCATAGGCATGTAGCTGCCACATCTCTTCTCAGAGATAAGCTACTATCGCCCGAGCTATCTTATTTCCATTCTGTTTGTAAGCAAAGTTCAGTGTTTCTCTATTAATGAAATGAAGTGCTTTTATGTTGCATCACTATGCTTATGATTATATATGTAATTTGTTGCATTCCATTTTTAGTTCGGATTAGTGGTATCAGAGCGATCTTCTCTTTCTCTGTTTTTCTTTGCATGTCCCCAACGAGGTCAAGGTAAGGAGTTAGGGCTTGATCTGGTTGAACCATTGCATGATCAACCTCGAGAAACCTGACAACCTCCCATGGTGGAAGAAAAGAAAGACGAGGGGGTAGGAGATCCTTTCAAAAAAATTCTAGAAGAATCTCTCGAGCGATAGAGGGACATGATAATGGATAACTTTGCCCAGATCCTTCGATGACTACCCACAGGCAATGCATTTCCATCCGAAAGCCACTCTGGAGGCACCACTCCTTTTAAGGTACAAGTTAACTTTGATATTCCCATATTCGAAGGCCTGATAGATGCAGATGTTGTAGATAAATGGTTAAATCTATACGAAGGATATTTTTCAATTCATGACTTTTCCAATGAGGAAAAGATTACTTTTGCACTTCTTAAAGTTGCCGCACGCGTCAAGGATTGGTGCAAAACCTACTATGAACAAAAGGACAAGATTGAACCCTCACTGTTTTCAGCTGCATGCACTTGGAATTATTTTCGAGATGCCATCAAGGAACAATATTACCCTGTTGGGAGCTATGAAGACAAATACATAAAGTGGCCCATGCTACGACAAGGAGGGGACCAACATGTGCCAAAGTTCACAAATACTTTCCATACCCTTTGCACGAAGTTGGGTATCAAGGATACTGAGTGGTATTTGGTGCTCAAGTATGGCAATTGTCTACACAAGTATATCCAAGATGAGATGGAGTTCCTAGACATTTCCTCACTCTGTACGGTGTATCGGTATGCTGTCAAGATTGATCAAAAGTTTAAACAGACGAAGAGGGACTTTCGATTTGTGAATCCAAAGCAAGGAAAAGGCACCCCCAAACCACAAAACAAAGGACCAAGCCAAGCTAGCACTACCTAGGATAGCCCATCGAATCCATAAGCAAAGAACAACACCTCGAAGATGAAGATGGACATGGGAAAATTGTGTGAGTTCCATAAGAGTTCCACTTACAATACAAGTGAGTGTCAGACTAAGCAGTCACTGGTGGCTGAGTTGAAGGCTTCCTAATTAGATGTAGGTTCTGACTCTGAATCAGAACCCAATAAGGGAGCTGAAAAAGGGAAGTAGATCATTGATGCAGATCCTATTGCCAATGTGGCCACCACCAAGATCCAGAAGATTGAGCCTAAAGATCCAGAGGAGGGGGAATGCCTCTTCCACTCACAGATGTGGGTGAAGGGTTCTCCGTTGTAGTTCATTGTCAACAGCAAGAGCCAAAAGAACATCATTACAGTAGAGGTTGTGAATCGGCTAGGCCTAAAGACTATAGAAAATCCACAATTGTACACCATCACGTGGCTTTACCAAGGACAAGATCTTCATTTCAGGCAGTAGTGTCACCTTCCCTACAGCATCAATCCCTTCACAGATGAGGTACTATGTGACATTTCTCCTCTTGAAGTTTATGATGTATTGTTAGGATAACCATACTTGTGGAAGCGGCATGTTGTATATGAATCTAGACCTCACTCTATGATTATTACTTTGGCTAATAAGTTGTATAGGATACCGGAGGTAGCCCCGCCTACCATCATCTCTTTCCTCACTACAAAGCAATGTAGTAAGAGCATTTCCCAAACCATGAAATTTGTTTCCCTTAAGATTCGGCCCTAGGGAAAGAAGAAGGTTGTGGCCATAACTTCCAAGCAGGGCTCCTCTGCACAATAACAATAGATGGACAAGGTCATGGAGGAGTACAGGGATATTTTTTCCTCACCCACAGGGGTACCTCTGCGCTGTCAGGTTACGCACTCCTTTGATTTGAACCCAGGCACGTCACTGCCTAATGGACCGATCTATCAACAGTCTATTCTATAGAATGATGAGATCAAGAGGCATATTCAGGAACTATTGCAAAAATGGAACATCAGGCCAATCTCATCACCTTGTGGGAGCCTGATTTTATTGGTACAAAAGAAGGATGGGACCTAGAGGCTCTGTATTTCCTATCGGGAACTGAACAATATCATTTTCCGACAAGTCCTTCAAACCCTGCACCAACACAATTTGTGTGATAACTTGGAGGAATGCACCTTTGACCTAACCCAATTTCAATATCTGGGGTACATCATTGATGAGTGGGGTGTACATGTGGACCCATCCAAGATACAAGTCATTCGGGATTGGCCAGCCCCAACCACTCTAATAGAGCTCCACAAATTTTTGGGTCTTGTCAATTTCTACCGTAGGTTCGTGTTGGGGTTCTCTCATATCACTTGGCCTTTAACTCAAGTCACCAAGGGTGGAGCAAAAGAAAAGTTTTTTTGGTCAGAAACCCAACAACAAATGTTCTTTGAGTTGAAGAATCACCTCTGTTTTGTGCCAGTGCTCACATTACTAGACTTGCAACAACCATTTGATATTGAGATAGATGCCTCTAACTATGCTATTGGTATGGTTCTTACTCAGCATGGACATTCAGTGGCTTACACAGTGAGACACTTTCAGACACTGTCTGAAAGTACCCCACTTAAGACAAATAAATGTATTCCATTGTGCAAATCTGATGTCAATGGAAGCATTACATTCTGGGGAAGGAAATGATCATCCACACAAACCACTGACCTCTACAGTTCATATAGACACAAGGGAAGTTGCCAAACGATCACCATCAGAAATGGTCCACCTATTTGCAATAGGTCCATTTGAACATTAAGTATAAGAAGGGCAGCACCAATAATGTTGTTGATTGCCTCAACCAACCACAGATCATGGCGTTTATCATTGCCCTCAAATCCTGTGAGAACGAAACATTGGGGTGGTCGCATCTTTACAAGAGTGATCCAGAATTCGGCAGCATATACCAAACACTCCTAGAAGGGAAGCAAGTTCCAAATTATCACCTTCATGATGAACTGTTACGCCACCTAGGACACATCTGTGTTCCTTCTGTCAGCACTCAGTAAAATCACCAAGGTAACCACAAACCAACTTTGGAAGTTGAGATCTAGCCCTGTCATCTTCAGATAGGGCTCTCTCTGTAAGATTTAACTTTGTTTGATTGGATATTAGGCTAGTTATGAAGCTTGGGGTTTGATTTTTATTTGAATGGTTGGTTGATAACTAGATTTCCATTCGGCTATGGAGTTTGTCACATAAAATACATATCAATTATAGTATCTACAGATAGATCTCATAAGGCAAGGTAGCCAAACCAAATGGATTCTTTAAATTCTGTGAAATGGAGAAGAAGAATAGAATAAGGTTCACTTTAAAATATAGAGCATTTTTACCTGAATTCTATATTCAAAGATCAGAAGAAAACATAGAAATTATTCGTAGTCAAGTGCAGAGTGTAGATTTAAACAAATTTTTCCCTTTATTTATCTATTGAATAATTTAGATCTGAAAACAAATATGTGTTATAAACAAAGAGGTATAAACACATAAAACAGATAGATGTACTTCACCAACAACTTGACACATGAATCCTGTGAAAGAGCTTATGTATTACTTGGAAAATATGTTGATGCTTCAGAAAAATATACAATAGTGTTTCTTTATACAAAAACCAACCTCTATTACTTCAACAATTGAAGTATTTATAACTAATTTACAAAAAATATCATATCAGGATGACGAGGATGTATCTACAAAATAATAGGACTCAATTAAGCTAGCTTATTACAATGAAATTAGGAAAAATGAACCATCTGAAGTGGTGGCACTGAAATAAAGGAACAACTAGTTTCCTGGCACTGAAATATTGTATGTGTTGTAATGCTGAGTTTTGCCACTGAAATTACCTTTTACTCTAGTAATTCACAGAGTTTATCCCAGCGTTGTTCACTTGGGCTATTCATCTTCATCAGCTTCCTCTATACTTTGTCGACTTCAGGATACTTGGAAAATTTTTGCCAGGTGATGAACAAGTTCGGAATTGCATACTAAATGTCAAGATCATTTGACAGTGCTTCCAGGAACGGTATTCCTGTCATGCTGAGTCTTCTGGTTGTAACCTTTGAACTATCTCTTACTGTGTTCATAATCTGCTCACTGTAATCTGGCCATGAGTTGAGCTTGTCGTTAATTACAAATAGGTTTGGAAGTCCTTTCCTGTAGAAAGGCTCCAACTTGGAAAAGAATCTTTGTATGCCTATGTTCATATTTTGACCCTTCTCTTCAAGTTGTCTCATCAGATTCCTTTTAGTCAGCACTTTCCTGACTTCCAAAATTGTTTCAGTCCTATCTTAAATTTCTACTTTTCCAATTCTTGACTTTTCTTGGAATTTAGAAACTTGATAAGCTCAGTGGCCTCATTTGTTTTATCTCTTAGCTGCTTTTTGACTTGCTCACTGGCTTCATTCGACCTTTCAATAAGCTTATATTGTTCAAAAATGATTTCGATTGAAGGCAAAATTTCTCCCATATCTTCATTAATCCTTTACCAGATATTTTCCTTCACCTGTGCTAATGTATTGCACATGGCACAGTCTTTTTCCATTTTCTGCAATCTTTGGGAAAATTTCTGGGACTTTTGTATTTCTGCCAAGTAAGCATTTTCAAACCTTGTACTCCGCTCCTATAAAACCTTTATCTCCAGCTTCAGTTTCTTTATCTCTTCTTCCTGTATTTACATATTTCCATAGATTGAGCTAACTTAATTGAGTCATCAACAACTAATGTAGGAAGCAATGTTGAAGATGATGTTCCTATTGTAGTGGTTGTTGTAGGGACACCTTTTTGTAGTAGAGATGCAATAGGAAATTCATCAAGAGAAACAACTACAAGTTGTGAATTTTGTTCCTTTTCCTTTATTAGCTTGTCCATTTCTACTTCCATTGCTTTGATCTGGGAACCTTGCTCCACTAGAAGCTTTAGCATCTCTTCATTTTGTAGCTTTCTCTCTCCTAGTTCCTTGGCCTGGGGGTCTTCTGTTGTTGGCAGCTCCAATTTCTTCTTTAATGCTGCAATGTAATCATTCTTCTTTCTAATTATCTCCTCTATAGATTTTGAATTTTCTGGATCAAGGTCGGCTTCGACCACCATTTCCTCCAAGTGTTTGATTCTGGTATCTTTGGCAAGTGAGGATATTTTCTCCAATTTGAGTTGAGACTACACATTATTTAGAATAAGTTGTAGTTTTGAGGCAATGATAGCAATCTCTGTGAAATTCAAATACACAATCTCTCCTTTCCTTCCTTTGCATATCTATTTGATCCAAAGGGTGAACATCCTTCACCTCAATTTCAAAAGTGGTTTGTTTGAAATATGTTGTTGACTTTGGTTGAGGGGCATGGGCCTGCAAGAATGACATATGGATTCTTCCCTTCTTTGTATCATATGTTGAGATGATTTTGTGTTGAATGGAGGATGATTTCTTTCTGAATTGAGTTGATATGTTATCATGAATGCCTCATTCCTCTTCTTAATCTCCTTGTGTCTCTAAAAAATGTCCAACTATATCCGCTCTATGGATTTTTCTGTTGTCTGAGCGAAAATAGCTAGAATCTCTTTAGTAACTGAGGAAGATGGGGACTTTCTGGTATTGTTGTCCAACTTGAAATTCTTCAAACCTAAGAGCACAATAGTGCCTTGTGTGTCCTCAAGTGATGGAAATTATATTTTAGAACCTAAGCCTGCTTTATGCTTCTTAGTATATATTTTAAATTCTTTAGCTGAGACTTCGGTGACTTGAGAACCATCCTCTCTTGCTCTCTTATTTTTTTTCTCTTTGGGTATGGGAGTCTCTGAAGTTGTCCTAGAAAGTACCTACTCCTCAACCTCCTACAATGTATTTTCCACCCAAGTGTGTTGGTTTATATACTTTTCTATTTCATACCTCTGAGTGTGCACATATGGCGTAGCTTTTTGTTCCACTCTCAACTTGGAAATTACCTGAAAGGGGTCATAAGAACAAGTGAAACTGAGAGGAAATTTCATGTGTTTCAGCAGGAGGTCTACTTCCTCTCCTGCTACTCTACTGTTGCAGATGAAGGGTCATACTTATCTCTTGATCTAGAACTGTGATTTCTTCTTGGCTGCCACGAAATGGATTTTATCAAAATGAATCATTTTCCTGATGTATTCCAAGTCAAAAATTCTCACTCAAAATTATTTGGGTAGTTTGTATGGTGGCAACTCTGAACCATACACTCTAATCCCTGTGAATGAATAGTAAATGTACCAATCCCCTATTTTGACATGTTCACTGAGATGCGATACCTTCTGAATGTCTTCACTAATCCTCGAAACTTACTAGCCACTTAAGAAAAAAGTGGTTGGATACACAAATTGGTCTATGAACTCTAAGAAGTTGAATTCCTGTGATTGTTTTCTAGTTAAAGAAGTTAAGAAAACAACTGACTCTGGCTCTCCTTGTTGATCAAGTTTCTGCACTGAGAATGGAAACTTATATGTTTCAAAAAACATAAACATATACATAAGAATTGATGAATATCTTAACATTCCTTCAGTTAAAAACTGAAGGAATTATTCATGAATTACATTTGATAAGAAGTGACCATAGTCAAAGGTGACTGATGGTCCTTCTTCTAAAGAAAGGGTGGATAGAAAGCCTAGAATAGGCTCATCTACACACTCATCTAAATACTAACCAAGAATGGATGACAAGATAGAGATAATATGTCTTGTCCTTTGAGGGAACATAGAAGAGGGATATGGGGGAATTTTCTTAGGGAGTTGACATTCTTCAGGGAGGAAGATTTCAAAAATGGCAGCTCTCTGGGGGAAAGTTAATTTCTGGTAAATTTCTCTAACAGCTTCAAGGGAGAAAGGTGAGAGGGAATCACAGTGGGGAACCTACAACATTTGATTTATGCTGTCAACTATGATGGTGAAGATAATTTCACCATTTGGGGAGATAATTGCCCTATTGCTTGCAAGGTAAGAGGCTTGGCATCTTAGAAATAATTATGGAAAATGATTGGATTAGGGAACAACAAACAGAGGAAGTCTGGATTTCCATAGGTGTATCTCATCAAATTGGTCAAGGAAATTATCCCGAAACCAACAGCCTAATTCCAACAGGTCGAATTCACATTATGTTTCAGCGATTTTGTAATATTTATCTATGGGTATGGTCTAAGTCGATAGGGGGATTGAGCATCGGATTGACTACTAGAGCATCTTTAGGTGCCATGGCAGTTGCAGATTGATCAGAGGAAGGGTGTACAGAAGAGATTGGAAATGAGTTTTAATAATTGGGGGGAATTCAGATGTGGTAGACCTTTGTGAATTTGTCAAAAAAAAGCAATGGAACTGTCGATGTGAGACAAGAGCGCAATGGAGGTGAGAAAAATGTTCTGGAGGAAAAGAGTGAAAAGGTATGATTGCAAGTGAGAGTTTGATTTTTATTAGCCGCAAACAAGCCTTAATCGTTGGATTAATGATATTTACCTGGCATTGATTCCTATAATGGCGTGGGAAAACAAATAGGGAATTTATGGAAGTTGCAACGGTCACAGACGTGGCAATAGGGGATTGGTGGGCGAGTGGTGTGGGACCATTGGCAGGAGTGACGGGAGTAGGGACAGGTGGCGTAACGGGAGTGGTAACGGAAATGGGACGTTGGGGCGACACATGGCAGGAAGTCAGGTTAAGGCGGGATGGCAACACCTCTTTTGGAGGGGGGGTGGTGGTGGTGCGGAGATATCTGGTAAGTGGAGGGGGGGTCTGAAATCATATGGTGGTGACACGTAGGGGAGCGATAAACTGCTTTTCAGACCCCTCTGTTGTTAGTACTATAGGGGGGTCTGAAACCCATCATGGGTCGTCGGATCGATACTATGGGAGATCGAGGATGGAGGAATAAGGAGAGGTTTAACTCCGGAGGGCCTTGCAATATGTTTCGAGCACATGAAATATAACCCAAGGTCCAAAACTTAGGACAATGAACCAATTCAGACTTATTACATCAAAAATCTTTATTTTCCTATCTTAATGTTATTCTAAATCAAATGAGGGTGCATTTGAGAATGCGAACCCTATCAATTTTCCTTTTTAAAAAGAAAAAGAATGTTCATTTCAACACTAAACTACTCTAATCAACTAAATTAATCCAGATTAAAATGTTGGATTAACTTTATTCACCTATTTCTACCTATCTAATCTTAGCCAAGATTAAACTATTTGGATAAGTTATTCATTCTAACCTAATTAACATAAATTGAAAACGGCTTGAACATGATTAAACTATATGTCTCAAACAGAAAGGGATTGTGGCATTTTAAACAAGTTGCACACAATTTCACAAATTTATTTCTTTTACAAAGCCAGAAGGTTAGTAGTGGCACTTAAGCTAGCATCACTTTCATGTTTATTCATTTTTTGTGGGGTTCATTTATCGTTTCTTTTCTTGTTCTCTTTTTTTTCTATTTTTTGTGTTTATACCCTCTTTTCATTTTTTATTTTCATTTTTCTATCTTTTTTTTGGAAATCATTTGCAGAAAGCTATATTATCTACAATCTGAAATATTGAAAGAAAAGACTCAATGATCAATTGATCTTATAAATTATAGGACCCTAACACCTTCAAGTGAGCATGACAAGATGATTTGGGAGGCACGCTCTAGTTAGGTCATTGGACATTTTGCAGTAGAGAAAACAATGACGGTATTGTAGAAGTATTTTTACTAGACAAAACTTCGTCAAGATGTTGGGAAGTACATTAGATCCTACACCGCCTATGCCATTACCAAACCAACCATCAATAATCAATTATTTTATACTCCTCCTCTTACTCCTAGCCAGCCTTGGGAATCTGACTACATGGATTACATGTCGGGCCTTCCTTCTACTAAGCACAGAAATGATTGCATTTTTGTGGTTGTCGATAGATTGTCTAAGATGTCCATCATGGCGACCTGTAAGAAGAGTATCATAGTAGAGACCACTTCTAAGCTCTTGTTTGAGAGAGTATGGGTACACTTTGGGATCCCATGATCCATTGTCTTAAATCGGGACAACTAATTCCTTAGTGCATTTTGGTCAGGTCTCTGGTCAATGTTGGATACAAAACTTACTAAATCCATGACTTTCCATCCCGAAAATGATGGCCAAACAGAGGTTGCCAACAAGATGATTGTACACATTCTGCGCATGTACCACTTGAAGCATCCACGCACATGGGATGAAATTCTCCCCTATGTCCAACGCAACTACAATAGATCTCTCCATAGCTCAACAGGCCACAACCCCTTTCAGGCAGGGTTGGGATTCAGCCATTATGCCCCATTGATGTGGCCATACCATTTGCAGCTACTCAGGTAGATTCAACTCACATTCAATCCGAAGCTAAAAGGGCTAACAACTTCATTGAGCACACTCAACACATCTGCTAGTAGGTCCATGATATATTGGACAGAGCCAATGCTAAGTACAAGCAATGCCATGATCAGCATCGAGTGATGCACAAGTTCCAGGTGGGTGACAAAGTTTGGCTACATTTGCAGAATGAGCGCCTTGCTGGACCCCACCACAAGCTTCACCCAGTCCAAAATGGCCCAGAAACCATCACCAAGGTCATCAATGATAATGCCTTTGAGCTCAACATCCCATCATTCCTTCTTCTACACCCAGTGTTCAATGTAGATCACCTTTGGCCATACTTTCCACCATTGTTGGACACATATGAAATTGCAGAAGAACTCAAACCAACAGAGCTCAACCCGGACTGCATGGAAGAGGCCATAAATGATCATATCATGGACACATAGATCAAGAACACTCACTTATAGAGGATTCATCAATATCTATTTGTCAAAGCAGGTCAACTCCTTCACCAGGGCAAGTGGATCACCAAGGACCAAGTTCAACAGAAATTTCCTCACCTCATGGAGGCTTTGCATGCAATGTGGACCATTACTTCCTAAGGGTGAATGAATGGTCCAGGTGGATATTGGTGGACACCCACCTACTCCATCAAGACCACCCAGTCAATTTCATCTGTTTCCTTGTTCATTTCCGCATTTACTATTTTTAGCAGTTTTTCGGGTCATGAACTTCCGGAGTAGTTTTGACCCCCTAAACAGCATTTTTTTTTTGTCCACAGCAAGCCCATAGTTATAGGCAAGGGCCTATGGCAAAACCTGTAGGACTCAGAAAGACATTTCCATCAAGGTATCATATGTACCAGACAAAGATAATATGACCAAGTTACAACCCCGAGAAGTTGGTTGCCCAACTAACCCCAACGAGGCCCACAAACTGTTGGTATTACATCTCCTGGGGTTAGGGTTTTTGTTGTTTATGGTTTTCTAATGCTTTCCAAAAATAAATAGGCCCTTGATCCTCATTGTAATATAGTTCAAAGGCATGTAGCCGCCACATCTCTTGTCAGAGATAAGCTACCATCGCTTGAGCTATCTTATTTCCATTCTGTTTGTAAGCATAGTTCAGTATTTTTCTATTAATGAAATGAAGTGTTTTTCTGTCGCATCTTTGTGTTTATGATTATATATGTAATTTTTTGGGTTCCTATTTAAGTTCAGGTCTCTATAATACAGAACCCACGTACATAATTTAAAACATGAAAAAAATAAAAATATTTCCTATTTCTCGGGCGGGTTTTATGGTTTCACCAAAAGCCCACATACTGGAGTATGTGGCCTAATTGAATCAACTAATTTCTAGTGGTATTTATACACCTCAAGGGAAGGGCTAAATCATAGAATGAGATAGGATATCGACATTATATTCCTTTTGTCCCCAGATCAAGTCTGATTTTCCTTGTGCCTCCTACACTCCCAGTCATAGGAAACCCTTGTTTCCTTGCAAAGATGTTCAACTTCCATTATATGACATCCTTTTGCACATGCTTGAGAGGTGATCTTTGAGGCTTGGGACTGGACAGATCCAGAGGAAGGAGTGCATTTCTCACTGTGATCAGGGCAATAGATACGAAGAACTCTCTTGTTATCACATTTGATATGTCAAGTACTAAGAAGAGACACCCTCATCACATGGATATCCAGATTAAATCTACATATCATAAAATGAATATATTTTGAACAATAGTTGATGAAGGGGCTTCCACATGTGTCATTTTGATGTCATTTTAGAATCATATTGGATCTCTGGAAGTTGTTCCTTCCCCTACTCTCCTTACGTCATTCAATGGTTATTCTCATAGGCCTCATGGAATTCTTCCAACCTTTCTCGTCTATGTTGGGGGAAAGGTTGTCAATGTCGAGGTAGAGATAATGGATGCCAACCTTGATTATAATCTTTTGTTGGGTCAAAATTGGGTTTATGCAATGTATTTTATTGTTTCATTGTTATTTTGCTTCCTATGCTTCCCTAATGAAGGGATAATTGTTACAATTGATCAAATGGATTATTCTCCTAATGATCCCAATCCATCTTCTAACTCTACGTCCCTTTGGTGAAGAATACCAAGCAGCCTGTGGAGAATTTGGGAGTTGGAATGTATTCCTCATTGATTGGTGCTTTTGATCTTCCTTCTCTTGTTGCTCATGTTAATGTCATTTCATCCTCCAAGGTCGCTCCTCAAAGAGGTTCTTTCAGAGCTCATTATTTTTCTGATCCTTGGCCCTTACCCCCCTCTACTACCACATTAGAAGAAGGACTAGTAGGTGGAATGGCATACCCTATATCTGTGGTAGAAATTACATACCAATCTAAAGCAAATTCCACAGATTTTGATCCCATTCCTCTACCATTAGAGTATTTGGATGGTGATGGGGCTCTGGTCTAGACGCTTGACTCTACTTTGGCTATGGGTTGCCTTGACATATTCTTACCATCCAAAGAGGCAATCCTAGAAGCAATTACTGGTGTTGAAAGATCGTGGGATGATTTGCATCATCGGCCATATTTTCTCCCTGATTTGCATCAAGTTGAGTCAAATTTGTCCGGTCCTTCTTCAACTAGAAGTTTTCAAAAAAATTTAAATCCTTTGACCCCAACTCATATTTTTATGAAGGTAATATGTCCAATATTTCGAAAACCATTCTAATGAACATATCTAGGAATCCCAATATTATCAAAAACATTTTCACCGGAGTTGCATGTTCCCCATGAAGAAATCGTGATTTATACTGACCTTTTTAAGGAATTTTGAGATGTGTTTTCTTGGTCTCATTAAGAAATGCTTGGAATTGATCCATCGATAGTTCAACATGAGATCAATAAATATGAAAACACTAAGCATGTATGGAAAAATATTTGACCTGTAAATCCTAGGAAAGCAGCAGCTATTAAAGCTGAGGTTGAAAAGTTGATTAAGGCGAGTTTTATATACCTCGTTGCTTTAACTGAATGATTATCAAATCTAGTCCCTATGATAAAAAGCAAGGAACAATCCAAGTATGCATTGGCTTTAGAGATTTGAATAGGGCTTGTCCTAAAGATATTTTATGTTGGACATTGGATAAACCAATGCTCCTCGTGTGTTTCACGACATGGACTAACCACCTCTCATGGATCCTTATTTCTGGTGATGCAATCATTGACTAAAACCTACATGTTTTGGTCTAATGAAAATCATGATTCCCAACAAGTGGTATCAGAGTGTAGGTCACAATTTAGATACACGCCTAGCTCATGTTGGGGCAGAGATTGTTGGACATTGGATAAACCAATGCTCCCTGTGTGTCTCGTGACATGGACTAACCACCTCTCATGGATCCTTATCTCTGGTGATGCGATCATTGACTAACACTTGTGGGTTTTGATCTAACAGTAATCGTGATTTCCAATAATTGCCCCACTCCATTTATCGATCAAATCATTGATGAGTGTGATATAAATTATGTGTTCTTCTTCATGGACGCCTTTTCAAGATATTATCAAATAACTATCTATCTTGGATATCGACACAAGATAGCGTTTATTTTCCCCAAGGGTACATTTTCATACAAGAAGATGCCTTTTAGCCTCAAAAATGATGGAGTGGCTTTTCAATGGGCCATGTCTTATGCTTTCCATGACATCAAGCACATAATAGAAGCATATTTGGTTAACCTAGTTTCTCATTCTCAAAAGAGAATTAATCATCCACATCACCTTCATTTGGTTTTTGAATGATGATGTTACTATAAAATTTTCTTGAATGCTAATAAATTCATTTTCTCTATCACATCCGTTCAGTTATTGGGATTCGTTGTGTCCAATGAAGATATTCGTGTTGATCCCTTCAAGGTTGAGGCAATAGTTCAATTGCCTCCTCTACCAACGGTTCATCAACTTCAGAGTCTCCAAGGTAAAGCTAGTTTCTTAAGGAGATTTAGTGTAAATTATGCCAAGATTATGAAAGGATTTATGTGATTACTGAAGAAAGGAATCCCATTTGTTTGGGATGATTTCTCTCAGTGCTCCTTCAATGATTTGAAAAATGCATTGACCTCTGCTCTTCTTTTGAGTCCACTCGATTATAGTAGGGATTTTCTCTTATAACTCGATGCAGCAGAATCAACCATTGGTATGGTTCTCGTTCAGGAATACAATGCACTTATAGATAATGTGATTTATTATCTGAGTTGAGGCTTATTTGGTCTTGAACGTAGATATTCTCATACAGAGAAATTGGCTTTGGCAACAGTTCACGTTGTCCAATGACTTCGTCATTATATTTCTTAGAAAAAAATTTGTGTTGCCTGATATCAGCCCATTTCAGTTTGTCCTCGGTAGGTGACTGATTGGGGGGAAATATAATAAATAGATTGTCATCTTACAGGAATTTGATCTCGAATTTATGTCATCCAACCCCAAAAAATATTTAGTATTTGCAAAATTGATTTCAGAGTTTCCTTGTGAAGAAGATGTTGTTTATGAAGAATCATTTCCAGATGAACATCTCTTGTTAATCTCTTCACGTGATCCTTGGTGTGGATACATCATAGTGTATCTCTAGACTTCAAAGTTTCCTCAGACATTTTCGAAGGATGGATGCATAAAATTGCATCACCTAGCCAAAAATTATATTATTATCGATGACACTTTGTGTCATCGCGAGATTGGTTCAATCCTTAGAAATTGTTTAACTGTAGAAGAAGTTGGGTATGTTATTAATCACTTCCATAATGGAGCTTGTGGAAGTCATCTATCTAGGCTTGCTACAACCTAAAAAATCTTGTGTGCAACCTATTTTTGGCCATCGATTTTTAAAGATTGCATGGAAGCTATCAAAAAGTGTCATCCTTGTCAAGTATATACTCGAAAAATATGCACTCATCCAACTCCACTTTTCCACGTCATCATTGTCGTTCCTTTCATAATTGGGGTATTGATTTTACGACTTGTAACCTGGCTTCGGATAAGGGTCACAAGTACATCATCATAGAAGTGGAATACTTTATGAAGTGGGTTGAAGCTATGCCTACTTTCACAAACAATGCTGAGACAACAAATCTTTTCCTATTCAACCAAATCATTTCATGTTTTGGTATTGCAAGGGATATTGTCACTGACCATGGTATTCATTTTCAGAATAAGATGATGTCTAAGCTAGATTTAAAATTGGGATTTTGGTAGGAGCATTCATCTCCATACTATCCTCAAGCTAATGGTCAGGTTGAAGACATGAACAAATCCCTCAAAACTATCCTACAAAGGACAATCAATAAATCTAGATCCAACTGGTACATCATGTTATAACCTGCACTTTGAGCATACTAGATGTCAATTAAGACTGCTACAATTTTTACTCCTTTTCAACTAGTTTACAGTTTGGAATCAATATTCTTTGTGGAGTGTGAGATCCCATCTCTTAAATTAGTAATTGAACTTCTTCCACACACTTCTATTCTTAAAGGACACCTTATCCATTCGGAACATCTCGATGAGCAGCATCAAGATGCAGCCACAATAAATGAGGCTTTGTTATCAGGAAATCTAGTGTCTATGTAGAACTGCTAGTCCCACTAAGAAGGATAGCTAGCTTAGAAACAAACAGATTAAAGTTACTTTCGTTTTCCTTTACAAGAAGTAGATAGTAAAGGTGCAAAGAATACCAACCTCAATCTTTTGCCCGATTCCTTACTTGTCCCTTCTCCTCTCTGACAATTCTTAGCCGCTCCTTCCTTAACCACTCCGCTTCAAAGAGTACCTGTAAAGTCAAAGCAGCATAATACCTTCAAAGTGCAGAGATCTACAATCATAAATAATATAGGACCAGATATATATTGACCACACAAATGCATATATCATCAAACATACAAGAATGTGGAGGAAAACTTGAATATCTTTATTGATAAAAAGTGTAGAAGAGAGGATTACAACCAATTGATCTGACCCAACATCATCCTCTCAGCATGAAAGCCCTTCTTCACCTCATGAAAAGCTTAGATCACCCAACACTATGATCTTCCAATAGGAAACCAACAGCGCTTCCTTACATGATACAAGATTCTAGCCCCTGGATCTCTGGGATAAGGGATCCATATATAGATGATTGCAGGAGGGTGAGTCAGCTTATGGGATTTTTATTAGTGTCTTCTCTCTGATATTTCTTTCTTCCACTTGGATATTGATGGTCTCTTACTCATCCTTGGGCGAATTCAGAGAGGCAAGTGTCACAGGAGAAGTTTCTGGAAGATTCCATGATCATCCACCTTGCAAATAGTCTCTGCCATTTGTCTACTCTTGCCCATCGCACCCTTCAGAAGGGCTTTCCAGTATGCATCGCACTTTTTACACTGAGTAGGTGAGATGCATCACACCCTTAGCACTGGGTAGTCTGTATGGTCTAGTTTTGACCAGTTCTGAGCAGTTTTCTGTGGAGAACTTCTGGGAGATGATGTAATCAGCTGACCTTGTTCCTTTAGGGCATGAAACAACACTTTTAGGGACTTAGAAGCCCTTGGTTTATGGACATATGTGATTGGGGATGTAGTTCCCAAATATGTCTATAACAGTTGCCCCCTAAAGCATGAGGTCGAAAATATTTTGATGTCGGGTGAAATGCTTTATCATGAGGATCCGAGGTTTTTCGAACTGGAAGGTGACCTGTAATAAGATACAATACAATACATTAACTTCATAACATTTTCATGATCTAGTTGAGGTGGGCATTCCCATGCTCAGCTTTATAAATTCATTTTCATGTACATAGGACAGACAACCGTGTGTATGGAAGACTAATGATTCTGGTAGAGCCATCATCCTTTGATTCGGATGATCATCTGTGCAACAATGATGTACATTTGATGTCTTTATTTTCATGAATATATCACAGCCCAAATGGATGAAACTAGATCCGGGGTCTTCAAACTCATCCAATCTTCACCCGAAGTACAAGTCGATCCACGTGAAAAATGTTCTGGAGTCGAACATGGAAGACATCGCCTGATTACTAGCCAATGATGTAAGTTGTTAACAGGCGCGAGAGGAATCACCTATAATGATGATGACCCTCTATGTACTACAGTACAATTCGTGTGGTGTGAAAAAGGGACTTGGCGGCGAACACCACGCAATATCTTTCGGTCCAAGGCCATTGATGTAAACCTATCGCCGGAAGTGAGAAACTTGCTATTGAGGCATGCAAGCTTCAAAGTACTGAAAGGGTTGTTCCTAGGTTGAATTCTTGGATAATGAGTTGTCGTCGACAAGAAGTAACCCATCGTAGGAGGGCCTTAATGAATCCCACATCTACGACACAGAATAGAGCAAATGATTTTGTGGAGGTGAAAACGATCTGATGATACAGGGTTCAGGGTGGCGGTCATGAAAGAATGAAGTGTGAAGGTATTGTAGTGAGTGAGACACAGGCTGGGTTGGTGAATTCTCTGATTGACTTCTCTTGAACATATTGGCGACACTGAAATGGATTGGTAGCATTTACGCCAAATATGGATGGTACAATGGACCAATGGTAATATGACCGGTGAACAGAATAACCCAACCCGACTCAATCATGGTGATGGAGTGAAAGTGTCATGTTCAAGAGTGACTCGCTACCAATAAAGTTTCTTCAAGTTTTCTTCCCAATTTTCCCCAGTCATTGTTGACCAGTACCTCTTTATTTTTGTCAAGCTTGAGGAGGATAACATATGATTGTTCTATAATTTTCCCTTCAGGCAAACCCGTCACTATGTTTTAACGAGCCTAGTGACAGTGAGACTCGTTCTTGTCTCTATGGACAAGTTTGTCGCTATTGGTTTTAACGAGTTTAACGACAAAGACAACTTGGTCCTTTTTCAATTTTAGAGAGTCTGAAAAGGGATGGAAAGAAAACTCCAGTAATCCTTTTTCGTCATATAATCCCTTAAGTCCAAAAAAGTATAAAATAATACGAAAGGGATGAATTTTTGATAGTTTTAACGAGCCGAACAAGACAAGCGCTCGATATTTTTTGTGTAATAATCCCTCAGGTCCAAAAAGATTAAAATCTAGAGGAGGGATAGCACTCCCAATAGCTTTAACGAGTTGGAGAGGCCAACTGCTCGACAATTTTTTCACATTTTATGAGTCAGATGAAAAGAGCTTAAAGAAGACTCATCTTTGAGGAACGAGTGATATTTTCGGGTAGCTGCTAATTCCAGGTAAGGTTTGGAATTTTCCAATCACGGCAGTGTCACAACGATGGCTAACAGAATCACTCTTTGCAGTTGTTCCTCAAAAGGCTAAACAATCAAATGGAGCCATATAATCGGCTAAACAGAGTAGAGGTGATGGCAAGAACACGACCAGGGCTCAAAAGCTGATGATAATTAATTCACAATGGTTATTTACCAGAGGTTGGTTAATTTTTTAGTGAGCTTAAACTTTGGGGGGAACATTTACTCATTACTTAGGTTTAATTTTTAACGAGCTTGAACTTCGCATAAAAACTGCTCGTGCCAGTCATATAATAAGGAGGTCTCATCGATAGGTTCAATTTTTAAGGAGCTTGCACCATTCGAAACTTTGTTTCGAATCCTTTCTTTATGTAAGCCAGGAATGACCAATCCTATGAATTTAAAGGGTTAAGAACCTACAAACTAAGAAAACAAATGGTCGCTCTTCACTTTCATGCAAAAAGGTTTGCATGCCCCCAGGTATAGCGAAGTAGAGTTTCCAGGTTACCCTTCAATTTGCAAACAAAACATTTGTTCTATTGGGAAAGGCCTACCTTCTAATGGAGGTATCTTATTCCAGTCTAACCCCATTTTTCCTAAACGGATTGGCGCGTCAGACTAGTCATATTCCCACGCGGAAGCCTACCCTATGCCTAAAGTTTTCCTGCCGAGGCAGGCCAAGGTGCATGCCCCTTGGGTTTTACTCATGGCCACCGAATTACTCACGTTCTTTAGGTGGACGGACTAGGGATTGATGAGAAATTCCTTGCGTGAAAAGACCAATTAGGGATGGCATTTGACTATTAGCTATGTGTGAGCTGGGGAATGAAAGCTGGTCTACGAGCTGGACCACTCGACCTTCATGCGGAAAACACATTACTCGAAAGAGTGAGGAGAAAATGGCTCCTATAATATAAATATATTCACACCCAAGGAGAAAATTATAATATAAAGGTCCTTGGACTACCATTATGTTCAGATACAAGGTTTTCCCTCTCTTATAATATAGGCAAACTTGGAAGGATCCCTAACGGTCGACTGGTTCCTTTATCAAATCCTGTTAGATTTCGCATCTCAAGCAGAAGCGATGGTGAACCAGGCACTTTCCAAGCAGTTGAGGAAAGGATACTCACAAAAGCCCCCTAATCTATGATGGTACCTACCATGACCATTCTGTAAGCTTGAACAATGATTCGGAATGGGACATTAGACTGTAAACGGGGTCTGCCTAGTAGATTCCAATCGAAGGAAATGACTAGGTTGCTTGGAGGTGGGACCGAATAAACAGCCGGATATGACCCTGACGAACTTCCTTCCTGCGGTAAAGGAATGGGTAGATTGCCCCCATGTTCATCAGAGTCTGTGTTTACGAAAAGAATTTGAACAGTGTCATTCTCATTCTCTTTGGTGACTGTATCATCTGAAGATGGAGCTTCTGAAGACAAGACCGAGTCAACTGCGGCCTCAACCTTTTGACTTTCGTCTAGTATGGATTCAAATGGTTTATCTTCAATGATAGATGCTTCGACCGACCATAAAGTTGTGTTAGTTGAATTTTCAACTAGCGATGGACACGGCAAGAGTTTCTTGTACCCAGGAGAAAGCCGTAGTGGTGAAGCAGGACAGTTATCCAAGACTCTTTTAGCTTCGTCCACGAAGGGACAACGGTGGACGGCATGATTGCCTTCACACAGTTTGCAAGGAAATTTACATTTTCCCTTCTGTCCAGAGACTTCGCTTTCACTAGTTGACGGTGTACTCTCAACATGATCGTCAGAGGTTGATGACACCGGATTGTGCAAACGAGGACACCAATCCCTTAACATCCGGGGGATGCAAGGACAATCTCGATGATAGTGGTCTCCTTTGCAAATGACACATGGAGATTTAGGTTTGGACGGTGCAGTGTGTGGATTTTCACTAGATGACGCATGGTTGCCCCTTTTCACCTTTGGCTCCTTCTTCTTTTTCTCCTTCCCTTTCTTCTTCTTCTCAATTACTTTGTTTTTAGCTTTACCAACTTCACCAAGCGAAGAGGAAGGAGGGGAGGGAGAAACAAGTGAAGCAGAAGGTTGGGGGCTAACTCTAGTATCATCTAGTCGTTGACTTGATTGCTCAGGAATCATGGTGGTTTGAATGACAGAGGTCGAGAAGAGCCATATTGGCAAGCCGATTGTCAGTCCTGGGAGGGACAATGTGGCCATATGAGGTGCACCAACATTTCCCCAAGAGGAGAAAGGACTAGGATTTCCCTCAAGGGGAACTCCTTGGTTGGTGGACTCCATTTTTCTCAACTTAATACCCACGAGGGAACAGTGACGTTATTCTGATTAAAACAAATTTTAGACGCTTTGACACAACTTGCTTTTTCAATTTTTAAGAGTCAAGAATAAGCTAAAGATGACTCTAGTCGCCTTCAATTTTTAATGAGCCTGAAGTGAAAAGTGCTCGAATGGACCTTTTCCTTTAAGGATTTTGAAAAGGAACGAAAGAGACTACTCTGGAAATCTAGACAGAGGGATTGCCAAACCAATCACAAAACTGCAGAATACTTTTTACAGTACGGCAGTCAATCTTCCTGAATGTTGTGTTCAGTGCATTACGATCGATAGGGTGGCAGACACGGCTTCCTAAGGATAAAGGATATAGCCTATTGTGGTCTCCCAATATATACTCGACGGTACGTGGGAGCACAAGTCCATACTGGCACTTGTTGTCTCAAAGAGGACGAATCACCCAACCACAATCAAAGTGATAGTTACCAGGCTTTATGACTCCAGAATACGTCTCTAGCCTAGACTTCTAAATGTTGTGTGTTAGGTTCCAAAGCGTTTTTATGTTCATTGAATTTATTTTACAGTTGATCTTTCTTAAGAAGTTTGCCTTTCAAGTTCACCGCGTGATGTAGATATAAAATTCCTAAAATGCAATCTAAGATGATAAACAATTGTTCAATATTATTTTTGCAATGAAAACCCTAGCTACTAAGGAAAGAGAAGCGGAATTCTTTCAACATAGAGCAGAGAGTACACACTAGATGCACTGTCTTAAATCAAAATCAACAAGCAGTCTAAATGCAAATGCACATGCATGTATTTTTTTTCTCTTTCTTAATGTGTGAATGACAAAAAGAATGCTAAGTACAAATCTGAATCGTTTCAAGCGACAGTACTAACGATTTTCTCTTCAAAAGACGAAAGGAATATAAGATGACACTTCGCGATTTTGAATTGAAAATTGCTTTCGACACTTGAAAAACTACTAATTCAAATCAAATATAATAGTAACAGTGTAATCGACCATCAAGAACAATAGAATTATTTTCTTTGACTGAAAATGACACTTGCGACACTTCCAAATGAAAAGACGACAGTTTGATTACGCTACTTCTTTGTAAAGGAGAACCGTAAATGGTGAACAATACATAAAAACATTTGCAGTTCTTTGTACTATGGAGGCTGAATCATGAAAAGGAAGGGAGTTTCCATAGAGATATATGGATCACAGACAGCAAAAATCCTGAATAAAGCTGAAGAGAGTGAACAAAAACCAAAATCTGGAAGCAGAAGAGGTCTTATTTGATCATCGCATCTGTAACACAGGGAAAGAGCGATGCATCTCACTTACTGCACACGAGAGGTGTGATGCATCCAAATTCCCAAGAGGAGAAGGTGCGATGGTCCAGGGACGAGACTTCAACTTGGTTCTGGGTCATAGTTTGCAGCTTAGTTCAGGGATTTAGGCCGATCTAATGATATTCAGTAAATTCAAATCACAAGGGCTGATCTAATGAGGCTACTTGAGCCACCACCAGGGCAATTAGGATGTTTGAAAATCAATTGTTCAGTTTATAAAAAAAACCCGGAGATAGACTAAAGCAACATTGATCTATTTTTCACTTGCATAGAAAATGCAGTTCGAAGGCTAGCTGGCTTGACTTCAGGCTCCGTCTGTAAGTTTATAAAGCAAACAAATATAGACAAGCAAACAAGCTATTCACTCCCCAGTGCAGTCGCCATTTTTTTATCGGGAAATCTAGTGTCTATGCAGAACTGCTAGTCCCACTAAGATGGGTAGCTATCTTAGAAACAAACATATTAAAGTTACTTTCAATTTCCTTTACGAGAAGTAGATAGGAAAGGTACAAAGAATACCAACCTCAATCTTTCGCTCGGTTCCTTGCTTGTCCCTTCTCCTCTCTGACAAGTCTTAGCCGCTCCTTCTTTGACCACTCCGCTTCAAAGAGTACCTGTAAAGTCAAAGCAGCATAATACCTTCAAAGTGCAGAGATCTACACTCATAAACAATATAGGACCAGATATATATTGACCACACAAATGCATATATCATCAAACATACAAGAATGTGGAGGAAAACTTGAATAACTTTATTGATAAAGAGTGTAGAAGGGAGGATTACAACCAATTGATCTGACCCAGCGTCATCCTCCCAGCATTAAATCCCTTCTTCACCTCATGAAAAGCTTAGATCACCCTACACTATGATCTTCCACCAGGAAACCAACAGCACTTCCTTATAAGATACAAGATTCCCGCCCCTGGATCTCTGGGATGAGGGATCCATATATAGATGATTGCAGGGGGTGAGTCAGCTTCTGGTATCTTTATTAGTGTCTTATCTCTAATAGTTCTTGCTTGCACTTGGAGATTGATGGTCTCTTACTCATCCCTGGGTGAATTCATAGAGGCAAGTGTCACAGGAGAAGTTTCTGGAAGATTCCATGATCATCCACCTTGCAAACTATCTCTGCCATTTGTCTACTCTCGCCCATCGCAAGCTTTCCAGTATGCATCACACTTTTTACACTGAGCAGGTGAGATGCATCGCACCCTTAGCACTGGGCAGTCTGTATGGTCCAGTTTTGACCAGTTCTGAGTAGTTTTATGTGGAGAACTTCTGGGAGATGATGTAATCAGCTGAACTTGTTCCTTTAGGGCATGAAACAACACTTTTAGGGACTTAGAAGCCCTTGGTTTATGGACATATGTGATTGGGTTTGCAGTGCCCAAATATGTCTATCACAAGCTCATAAAAAGAGAGTAAAGACCCAATATGACAAGGTTGTGTGTCCTAGGGTTTTCTCTAAAGGTGACCTTGTCATGGTCTATGACCAAGATAAATACACCTTGGGGGCAGGCAAGTTCAAACCCATGTGGTACAGTGCTTTTATCATTAGAAAGGTCTTGAAGAAAGGTGCATATGAGTTAGTTGACTTTTATGGAAACGTGTTGTTGGAGCCCGGAAATGGGCTCTATCTTAAGAAGTATTATGCATAGGTTGTTGCCTAGTGCTTTCTTTGTTTTATAAATATTGTACATAGTTTTTTGTTTATGTATATGAGTCTCGTGGTGATGTTAATAGTTTGATCTTCTTTGGTAGGTATCAATGGGTGATCTGGTGTATCTAGAATTCATTGATGATGCTAGTGACATACTCAAAACTTAGATTCTGCCTTTTGGGTAATATATTATCCATCTTGTCAATTGTTAGTCTCAAGAGGAATATGTATCGGTCCTACATCCAACAATATGGCTGAATAAAATGTTGTCATTAATTTATTATCCAAAGAAATATCTTTTGGTATTGAATCGTTAGTGGTTTATTTGGATTCGCAGTTGGTGGTATCTTAATTAAATAACATATATCATGTGAGATATCCTTTATTACATTGCCAATTTCTAAGAGTGACATTATTAAAAAAATCATTTAATCTTATTACTTTTATTCATTTCACGATTATAAAATTCATTTGTTGATTCTATAACTAATAAAGCATTAGATTGGCACATTAATCATTCATCGCATTGAAATAAAAAATATCCTAAAATCATCTGTATATATATCAAACCATTGAGAATCTGTTTGTATATATATATATATATATATATAGGAATAATGTGTCCAAAATATTACAAAATGTGGACAAATGTCCTACAAAATTAGGGCTTAAGCCCGATCATTTCCATAAAATATCAGTGATCTAAATCTAAGTCTGTGGGCCCTGCTCTGGATGATCATCACGAAAGAAGACGATGACATTTTCCACCATCGAAAGAGTCATACCCACTCTCGTGGTACTCCTACCACTCACCTCTGAATAACCTCAAGGAGATCCTCTATGGCTACCATGGGAACCTAGCGAGTCAAACTCTACAAGTTCCTCTGAACTGTATGTAGGACTCTCTCGATCGTAGCTGTTGCTCTCTCCATGTCTCTTCCATGATGCTTATACCTAAGTAGACCCTCAAGTCTCATTAGTCCAACAACTACATCATGATCAAATAATATTGTAAGATTTTGTTTCACGGAAAAAGAATTTTAACTTCTTAAAATTATATTCAAAATCCAAAAAAATCAAATAACATAAAAATCTTAAAAAAAATTACCCATCTCACCCCATACAGCGCCCTCGGGAAGGGCCAAATTTAGGTCCTCTCAATATTCTATGCCTACATAGGGGTATTCATCTATAGTTATGACTTGTTCCTCCCACCAAAGGAAGAACTTGTCACTGAATGCTTCTTTGGTGACTTTGCCCCTGCCTAGTCGCCTAATCAGGTCTACCCATCTAGCCATCCTCAGATCCCTAGGACTACTCATGGTGGTAGATACTCTAGGTTGAAGTGTTGGTACTCTCTCAAAGAAAAAGGAACAAAGAATGCTACCATTACCAAAATTCTTTACTTTCCCTCGTCTCACTGAAGACAATTTCCTCTTCATACAGGTCAATAGCCCTGTGCACCAATCAAATACTTTCGAACGAAGGCACTCTACTACCAAGAACATGCAGGTCGAGAGGAATGATGTAGAGTTACCAAACCTTCTACTCTGACAATGGTGAAGAGGATGATCTTTATCGGCAAGATTCTCACATTCTTGATTGGAATTTGGGATCCGACCTTTTCTATCCCTAGTGTGTAGTAGATGTCTATATAATCAAAGACATTTAGGCCTCCACGAGCCCTCTCTTTTAGATAAATTGCATCCCTTTTTTAGGATAGTCCTGTAATGAAGTAAATATATTCTACATTAATTTTTAAAGACATGTGGTCTATCATGAGAACCTCCTACCCTCAATCCCAGTAATGGAAAACCGTTTCTAGCTACCGAGTTTGGGTTTTCATGTTTGACCTAATGAAAAAATTGAGCAATCCAAATCTTCCTAATGCATCCATTGCCATTGGATCTCCTAAAACCTCATTGTCAACTTCACTATGCTCCCTCTCCTTCCAAAAAATTTACATCCTACAAATTCAAGAAGATTCATCCATTAAAAATTGGAATGTTCAATTTTTTCAGCATGTACACGACTTCTTTAAATGACAATCGTGTGTACACATGTCTTTGTCTTGGAAAACTCGCATGTAGGGATTTCTATACACAACTTTCAAAGGTCTGGCCTTCGTACACACAGAGATAATTTTAAAATTAAAATTCATATGGTGAAAATCGATTGAATCTATTAAAAAATGCATGAATTGGATGACAAGATGGATTTAGAATTACCTGAAAGCCTTCAGTTGACGAATTTCTTGAGGAAATTGTGGAATGGGATTACCCATTTTTTTCTCCCAAGCTCTCAACACTTGCAAGTTAAAATAAGTTTTGGTAAGTTGAAATGTCTTTTTATATTGAAATTTTAAAAAACCACTTTTATAAAGTTCATAATTTTTAATTTTTAATTTTTATTATTTCATGAAATTTTTATTTTTTGGTTTGAAGTGTTGGGGGAGGTTTTTTTCAGGGTAAATGAAGACTTTGTAACATTTTCTCAGCACTTCAACTCCATGATCACATATATCATTTTCATTACTGGCATACACGTTAGGAAATATCACTTTTTCCACTGTAATATGCATCTTAACCTCATACTGCAATATTTTTCCATAGGGTTGACCCCATTATGTTGCAATGTTCAAACCACTTTCACTTGTCATCTTATAAAATCATAACATAATGGTAGATCCATTCCTTACATGGGCTTCCTAGTTAGATCCTCACTAACATATGTTTCCCATGCTGTAAGAATTTCTTAGGCTCGAGGGTCCTTTTTAGTCCCGCCATAAATTTGTGATGAAGCCTCATTTCTCTTCTTCTTCACTATTATTCTAGATTTATACCCTAGAGGCTCCCACGTGTTAAGTTGTGTCGTTGCATTGCATATTGGATACTTGTACCCTTTTGGCCTTAAGCCGACTTCATTTGGACTTGTTTATAAGCCACTTTTGACCATGACTTTTATGCAAGTTTAAACCGTGCATTCATTAGCCTCTGCGACTTGACACTTTTATCTGTGGAAAGAACATTCCTTTGATGACCAATTTAACCACCTTGCATTGAGCATAGGAATGTTCCAGTCCCAGGAACTAGTGCTTCTATGTTTAACACTCGTTCTTTCCAATTTACTATAAGCGTTCTTTTATTCTTTTTCAAGCTTTAAATATAAAATTTAAAATTTAAAAAAAAAAATGAAAAATCATATATTCCATAAAAGAGTGGGAACTGGACATTTACTTCCATATTTGATGGCAGCAAGAGCCATCTATGTCGCCCTTGTTCAAAGCAATCAAAATAAGTTTTTCCTCTATTAGGAATGGGACTTAGTTCAACTTTAGGAGAGCCATAACCTTGTTCTTGATTCATTCCTCCTCCGGTTGGCTATCTATTCCAATCATATGGAGAGTTTGTTAATGCCTCCTCCATTGAAAACTTATACAAATTTATTTTATTCTGCCATAGAGTCAAATATGAGTCATGCTTTTTTTCAAGGGAGGTCAACCCGTGTTGGCCATTCTACAATGTCTTATGACTCATTTTTAGTTGGCCATACCCAGTCTATTAAGTTATCTTCAGTATCACATCAGTTGTTTGGTCCTTTCCTCGTGCCGGTTAAGAAGGTCTCCATTGAATTCTTCTTGGCGGGTTTGATCTTATCGACTCTGACAAATTTGTCTAAGAGTAGGCCTAGAGTTGTACCCTGGAACTATTTACATTATTTATAGGTGAACTTGTGCTCAACATCAATTAGTATCATGGGTCTTTGACTGAGTGGTTTCCCTTGTGTTCAACATCTACTTACATTATCACACATTGGGATTCGTGTAGTACCTTGGTTTCCATTTGACCCTATTGGTGGATTCCTTGCCTCTATGTCAGCTTTCATTATTGGTTGTTTCAGAGGGTTTCTTTCATGTGCTAGCCACATCTTGTGTACGTTGGAAACATACCTCGGAATGGTTACTTCATCTCTTTTCTTCTAAGTTCTTCCAAATTATTGGCCTACAGGTTACACTCGCACTAGTTGATGTGGGATGCCTTAATGCCTTCTTCCAACATATATTTTCCCATCGATTCCAACTCGTTGCTCTAGGAACAATATATAGAGTCTTTTTCAGTACCTTAGGGTTTGGAATCATCAGTGGCAGACTCCTTCGCTATCGACAGTGAGAATACATCAATGTCTCCTGATTGATAGATTCTCTCAAGTGTTTGACTTCAACACATTTATTCACACTTGCTAGATTGTACTGGGGTACCTTGACTCTCGTCAGCATTATCGATGAGTTGCCTGGTGTTTATTAACATTATACATCAATGGTCAGTAATCAAATGATTTCTCACTTGGTCGACTTCAGCTCATTTATTCCCATAGTGTAAAAATGTACCATCTACGATCGGTGAAGACCTCGAGTTGTGCCATCATCTTGGTTCACCTGTCAACTCCTTCAATTTTCTGCCAGTGCTACCAGCCACCCTTATAAGTTGCAGTCCATCTTAGCAGCATTCTATATGTTGACACCTAAGTTTTATGTAGTACCACTATTCCACCTATATCACATGGTACTATTATGAGGATCAGTTATGCAACATCAGTGATCACACATTCTTCATGCATCATTGATCAGTGTTTCTTCTATATGTGATATTAAGACATAGCTTTGTTATGTTCCTTTGTGGCTATGAGAAGATGATCCACTCTGTATTCTTCAGCGTTCTTCATACACTTATGTACACATGATGGATCTTCTTTCTACTTGATCAGCAGTCATGCTTTAATATCTTTGAGCATGGGTATGTCTGCCTCATACATGTCTTATTTCTTATTCCTTCTACAAGTAGTTAGCGTGCTGGAATCTGGTGATCTCCTCTCAGGTCCTTAAATGGTCTTTCTTTGTACTTAATACATTTTAGCCATCATGTACCCCTTCTGACCTCATATCTTAGGGGGCATCTATTATAGCATTATTCAGCACTTCAGGAGTTATGATGCTCTGATATGGCCTTGGGAAACCCTTTCCCATTCAGACTTGACCATTTATTAAAAAAAAAAAAAATCAATTACATACGCAACTCTACCCTTTCAAAAGCACATACACACACAGGTACCATAATATAGAACCCACATACATAATCTAAAATATGAAAAAGATAAAAGTATTTCCTATTTATCGAACGGGGTTTATGGGCTTCACTGAAAGCCCACCTACAGGAATCTGTGGCCTAACTGAATCAACTAATTTATGGTGGTATTTATACACCTCATGGGAAGGCCCAAATCATAGAAGGAGATAGGATATCGACATTATAGTCCTTTTGTCCCTAGATCAAGTATTATTTTCCCTATGTCTCTTGCACTCCTAATCACAGGAAACCCTTGTTTCCTTAGAGAGATGTTCATCTTCCATTATGTAACATCCTTTTGCACATGCTTGAGAGGTGAACTTTGAGGATTTGGTTGGAAAGATCTAGAGGAAGATTTCATTGGTGTTGTGGTTGGATCAAGTTGTATTCTTCCATTACTATTTTCTTATATGAATAAAGAATCTTTGTCTTGTTCCTGATATGCTATGATCTCATGTTTTTATGATTCATATCTAATATATCATGATTTATATGTTTATGCTTGATGATATAACATGTTTATTATGCACGCACATTGAACTCCTTGCTAAGTATATGCTTCTTTGAATTGTGTTGTAGGTCTAATCACTTTGGAAGAAGGAGAGAGTTTGGACCCTATGGGATCGACATAAAACATAGGACTTATGGGTACTTCTCTTAGACCCAACTTTAGTAGTTTACATAACTTTCTTGCTTGAATGTATGCTTCTTGTTGATAGTTTACCTTCAATCTGTTGAGGTTGTCAACCCTTACCTTAGGGTTACACTGGAAATATGCATACACTTGAAATATTTTTTCTATTTCCAGTAGAGTAGAGTAGGATAGAAGAAATGAATAAAACCAAGTTTGGTAATGTGTTTTTTTTTTTTTTTTTAAGTTAGATTTCATTTTATTTGAAATTTTATTTATTGGTGGTGCATTAAGAGCCACCCATCTCACTAATCAATTGTAGGAAGATGAAGAAAGAGAGTGAATATTTGAGAAGAAGGAGACAAATAGAGTTTTGAGAGCCACAATTTGAAGTTAGAGATCAAATCCTTTTTCTTTGTCTTTTTAAATTTCACATTCCAATTGAATAAAGAGTTTCAATATTGTTGATTATGCTCTCTTCTTCCACTCTCTGTGATATAGAAGGTCAGAAAAGAAAATTGAACAAAGTTAGTTTTAAAATTTTGCAATAAAAATTGGATAAGAGATCTAAATTCATAATTAAAAGTATAATTACAGGTTTTTATAAATATTGAACAGAAAAATGATGTCTCCAATGGATCCAGCACTATTGAAAACCCATGTTTTAACTCTTTTTGCACCTCATTTGGCCAAAAATTGAGTAAAATATCATTGTTTTAAGTTTCTACCGAATTTTGTTGTTAATATTCCTACAATTCGACCTAAACCTGGCTTGTACGCCCCGAATGCGAAAACTTCATGAAAACCTGGCCTATATTCCTGATCTGGGTTTAAAATTATAGGATGGTTAAAATCTACATTTAGCCTCCAGTTACGAATATCACGGTCATATGGTACCATGCGACCACATCAAGTGCCGAAAATCAAGGGCTAATCCACATTCCCTCGCCGTGTTCTTTAAATTTTAGCACCTAGTCATATTGCAGTTTTCATGGGACCGTGAGTTGAGCTAAGGACTAGCCCTCGGCCCCTACTGTGGTTCTATGGTGTTGGAGGACTGTGTGCTAGGGCTTAGTCTAGACCCTTTCCCCAAATGCATGTCGATCACACATTAAATACAATTTTGAAACTTTAGTTAACAAGAAACATGTGGTAGGCGGATTGGTAGAGCACTCTGTTGGTTTAAATGAGGTTTTGGTTTTGATTCCCATGGAGGGTGGTTCGACCCTAAACATCTTTTTTTCAATTACGAGGAGGCCATGTGGCACTCCCTCATTGGCCCACCACAATAAAACCATAACCAATAAAAAACAAACATGTGTCGACCAATAAACCAGTGACAAGTGTCAACCATATATTGGCCGATGAGAAACATTCAAACTTTCCATGTCATGACTTAGTCAGTGTATGGACTGCTAACTGGGAATCATTGCAACTCAAAATTCATTTTTTAGTTGTTTCCTAAAATTAAGAGAACGCGATTTCGGGAGCATCTGAATTCGAATTTCAGTGAAATGAATTATTTTGGATTCAAAGCGATTAGATCTACGCTTTGGCGTTGGTTTCAAGTTGATCCAAAAAAATTGAATTTTGAGCATTTTCCTGATCCATGAGATCATGGAGAAGGGTGGAGAACTAAAGAAAAAAAACAAACATAGTTACGGACTTAGACTTTGATAAAAAACTGCAAATATTAAAAATCCAATTGTGATAATTGATAAACCACCACCTAAGTCTAATTGCAAGTTGTAAAGCGGCAAGACAATGCAACGATCCGTGTTTTTTTTTGTAGTTGCATAATCGACACAATTCAATAGCTTAAGAAAATTTGGTATATGGTCTATTGATAAAGCATTAAGTGTGTGGAGAAGAGGTCTCAAGCTCAAAATTGGTTAGAAACACAATGAAGAAGCCACCAACGAAACAATAACAGGTAATCCATGGTACTAATCAAGTAAAAGTGCATTTAATTTTTCATCCTTGAATTTCATTGTTGTATTAGTATTATTTCTGAGTTTTTTTGTGTATATATAAAATGAAGAGGGACTAATCACCTCTCTCTTTTGATATTCTTACATTTTATTACAGAAAAATTGCTAAGTTTTTGCAAGTTCTGGCATAATGAAGGAAGATGAAACTATATGCACGAGTACATTTTTAAAGACCAACTTTCTTTCAGAAGAGCATGATCATTCAATGTAAAATCAGATCCACTACACCGTTGCTACTAAACACATACCAATTTTACCATTGTTACACATTTTAAGCCCGAAATCGATCCGTAATTGTCCATCTCCCTACTACCAAAAACTCATTTCCCTTGCAATCTTCATACTTTTCTGCCTCATTTTCACTCACCCTTCACTCACAAATAAAGTCATTCAACTCTCTTACAAAGTTGAGTCACCCATTTTCCTTTTCCTTTCTGTCAAATAAACCTTGCTTCAATCCAAATTTTCCATATATAGTTCTTCAAATTATTATTTCATACTCACATTAGATGATAGAGAATTCATTAAGGCCTCCCTTCTAACAAGTTTTGACCCATCGACTCCGACACATCATCTAGAATCAAAACTAGAGATATTTCAAGTACCTTGAGGCTTGCATGTCTTAATGGTAAGTTCTCTTGCCAATAAATAGAGTGAATACATCAATGTCCCATGTTTGTTGGATCTTCTAGGTGACTCGACTACGACACATCTATTTGTACCTAGTAAGATGTAATTAGGCATCTTGACTCTCATTGACATCAATGATGAGTAGTCTTGTGTTAGTTAATGGCATTCATTAATGGATAGTAATCCAACAATTTATTTTATATGTTTGACATCGACACATTTATTAACATAGATAAGAATTATGCCACCCAGTGGGAACGAATGAAGACTACATGATTTCAGCAGTTTGCAGCAAGATTCAATTTAGCAGCCATAGCAATAAAGATTCCAATCTCATCCTCAATTCATACAACCAAAATAAAGAAGAAGAAATATCAGATTCTTTTACTTCATATTCCATGATCCAGCAGCAGCAGCCACACTCTTTGATATGCATAGCTTGTCCACTTTTCAGGTAAGTGAAGGTATGTAATTTTCTAATCTTTAATCATGTCATCCCTTAAATGCTAAAATTGTGATTTTGGAAAATCTCTCACCACATTCATATTCCCTTTTTCATTTGCTAAAAACTTAAAACACCTTAAGTTGGGGTGAAGGGATATTCATATTTCATGCCACATGTCACATTTCATTTCATCCTAACCAACATATTTTTCCTAAATCAACTATTATTGCATTTTGATTCAAAAAAGTTTATATGTTTTACAATGATCAATTTATGAGCACATTAAATGGTTGATAGTCACTATGAGACTTAAAAAGTAATTCTCAATGTTTTCAAGTATTTTGATGCAACAAAAATAACAAAAGTATTGTTAAACAAAAGCAAATACTCATTTATGCAAGTGTCATGTGATTTTATTTATTCAAGTGTGATTTCAATTTATTTATGTTTGATTTGGATTAAATTGATTTAATTAACTTTGTAGTTAGTTTTAATTGCGTTAGAATTAATCTATTATGTTAAATAACCATCTAGTACATATAGTACAGGTATACCTCATCGGTTCTACGAACTCTCAGATGACTATTAGTGGCAGGGATTTAACTCACAATTAAATCACCAAATAGGCAAGTATGGAGGATAGAGCCAAACTGACTGAGTTTTACATGCACAATTTGATCCTCGTAGACATGAATTTCTGGGACCCCAACCCCAGGTTGGGGGACATGCAACTAATGGAACTAGCCTCTTGGTTGACCTATGAGGAGGCAAGGGGTGAAGAAGTAAAAAGGGGGATGGAAAAAGAAGAAAAGGAGCCTTTATACATCAAAGAAGAATTAGTAAACCCCAAGGATGTTGTCAGCAACCACAATCTCATCTCCTCTGATCATGAATTGGCACTGAGGTACCTGGAAGCCCAAGAACAATCCATTCTACATTTTCAGGACACCTTTAGAATGTTGGGAACATAAAGTTTGCAGGTTTTCCAAAGAAGATGGCATGCCCTGCCTCACAATTTGAAAATCAGAGAGTATCACTCTCCATAAAGACTCAAGAATGCCTTTGAAATAACCCCACTATACGAAAGAATCATGCAAAGACTAAATATCAATTGGATGGGACTCAAACTTAGTCATCCCTTATTGTTGGGCCTACAAGAGAGAAGAAAGCAAGCATAAGAACAAAAAGAATGGACAAAGATAGAGGCAAATGTGGGTTTCTATCCACAGGAAGACACACCATCTAAGGTACCTTGGGATGTCAAAGAGGCCACGAGGGCCATGAATGAGCTTCATGTCAATGACTGAGTTTCTCAAAGGGTGAGCAACTCCTTCAGTAGGGGGGTAATGATGGGGCCCATCAATAGGTATATTTTGAGGTTCATTATGTTATCCTCCAGCCCTTAAACCTCTCCTTTTCTCAAATTAATTCGCATTTTTAGCCACAATATGCTTAGTAGGAAGACTAAAGGGTGTTTTTCATATTGCATGCCCTAAAGTGATTAATATGCAATAAAAAGAAGCTTTTTTGGAGATATTTTCTATGTAGGGGCTTGATGAAGACAACTAGAGAGAATGTAGGAGGCTTGTGAACCTCATTAACTCTCTAACTCGGCTTGAGATCAAAAAATATTCACCAACAACTTGAATTCACTAACAACGAGGAACTTCAAGTCCATGTGAAGATCAAAGGAAACTAAATCCACAAGTCTCAGTATTTTGGAGGGAAGCACTCCTCCTTTCAAAGGGGTTTCCCCTCAATTATTTTTTGTATAAATAAATTATCCAAACGGATCATTAGGATTCAAATTTTTGTTGCAGCTAGGAATAGCTACTAAGAGCCTAGTGCTTGACATTGTTATTCTCATTTTGCATATGATGTATGTGACTCTTGTTTTATGCTAATGGAAATTTCACTGTCGGTCTACATCTAAGTTAGTTTTGGAGGGGTGAAACCCTTGGGTTTGGGCCCAACCCAGAGGCTTTAGTCCCTCTCTTGTATTTCTTCCTTGTTCCTGCTCAGGTTATTACAATGCTTTTCTGTTTCAGCAGATGTTATATTACAAAACTTGGAGTTGCAGATTTGCCTATCACCTCTCTTGTGGGAAGAGTGATTGGGAGATCTACAATAACAACCCAAAAATATTTGTTTATGATTTCTTGGAAATTGTTAAATATTGGATTGCAATCTTTCTGCATGTTTAATTTTTGCAACTTAGAAATTAGCAGCATTGGTTTGGAAATTGGAATTGTGTTGTAGGTTAGATTAGATTTCAATAAAATTGAACTCATCTTTTCCATGTTAATTTAATTTTTTGTAATAATTATCATTTGATGCATGTGTTTGATTGGTTTTCAAGGATTGTGTTGACCTACAAGGTTGGGCACACCTTTCTACATCCACTTAAGCCACTCCATCTCTCTTCTAGACATCTCCCATTTCTTCCAAGCTCTGTCACCGAGACCACTCTGGTAAGATAGATGGAGGACACCGTGGATACAAAACTTGGTGCAACTTAGACCTCCGAGAGGTACTAGGCTTGGCTAAGGGGCTTCCACACCCTTCATTCACCTTGTTCCACCTTCACCCACATTTTCCTACCTTCAAGATGTCATTTATATCCTCAAAAATCTCTCAAACCCTCCTCCTGTAGCAAAATAGAGCCTCTTATAGCAATACAAATCCTCCTATAGCACTTCCTGTAGCAACTATGTAGCATCATTTTCTTCAACCATATTTGTTCCAGATTTCGACCCTTGAGTATTAAAGTTGAATAATGGCCCACAAGCCTTGATTTCATTATTAGGGAAGAGTATAAGACCACTCTAAACCCATCTTTTCCTCACTACAACCATAGGACAACAAATAGAATTAGAATTAAGCATTTTTTTTAATTATGATGAAAGATGAATTTCTCATTTTCAAGCAAGTTGAAAATAGATAATTGATTCATGCAAGTAGGTTGTTGATTTGTAAGAATGGAAATAGAATAGCATGGTTGACTTCCTGCAACTAGATTAGATTTTTCCTTGTTTATGCAATTTCAATTCAGCATTTACATTGAAAGATTAGAATTTTCATTTATGTATAATCATGTTCATTTCCTTGCAATTATGGCATGCTTTTATATTTATAGTTAGTTGAAGGAGTGGTCTCTGAACACCTTGATTTGATTTCATGACTGAGGGTGACATGAGTAGAACCTAATATGTTGTGCATATAGCATTATCACCTCTAAGTTTGTATGGACCTCAGGTTGATAATTTAATTTGAGAAGCCCTTAGGAGTTGCAACATCCTTCATGCAATACTAGGGCTCATCAAAGTGAATATGATTTGATTCCAAACTCTATCTAATAGAATCCAAAGTAAATTTCCTCATGCTTAAAACTACTAGAAGCTTATAGTGTTGAAGCTCACAACCAAAGACTCCAATTTTAGTGAATTTTTCAAACAAATACGAATCTCCAACATTGGTTTATAGACTAAGTTGTAGAATTTCCTTTATTTACGGAAACACTATAGGTGGAGTCTCTTCAAACATGACAGAATAAAAAATATACATAAACTTATTGATAAAATCTAAGAAACCTAAACTCTATGGATTCTTTCTTATGATTTGAGTCCAAAATATGATAGTATTTGGGTTTCCTTGTCATCCCGAAGGTTCAATTGGAGACTCGAAAATTTCTAGCTTGAGAACAAAGGAATAAATTAATCAATTATGCTTTAAACCTAAAGTACTTGGTCATACCATATTGTGACAATTCAAAATTGATACTTTTTCGAAGGTATTGGCTTAAATGAAATAAGATGAAATATTTTTTTCACAGAGGAAGTGGATACTAAGAAACCTAGGATAGTTTCATCAAAAAGTTGTTTATGGTCATACCCTAATAGGAAGAAATCCATGGAAATAACTTGCCTAAACAAATCAGGAAAAATGTTAGAAGGATATGGAGGTGGAATTCAGTAAAAGGGGCATTCCTTGGTAAATAAGACGCAAGTAGGATAGCCTTATCTTCTGGGGTTAACTCTCAATAATCAAGAGTGAAGGCATTTTCATTTAAGGGTTGGTTTTGATTCGGAAAGACTACTCTGAGAAACTCTTTAATGGTTTGAGGGGTAATGGTAAACACAACAATGCCACTCTTAAAAACCACTGATTGTTTTCTTCGAATATACTAATTAGCACACCAAGCCACGAATTTAGGAAAATTGAATGTCTGAGGGATGGTAAATAGGTCTAGGTATGATTCCCGAACTACAGAAATTTCTTATTGGTTTGTCAATCGTTGAAAGGCCCATTTTAATAATCTAAAAAACATTGAATTCATAGTGGGTATTGTGCGCATCCCCCTCTTGATCAATTAATCATACATCATCAAGATTCATAGGCTTAGAACCCTCTGCAGACTAGGGATTAGGTATTTTTGCCTTCATTATGGAAACAGAAATGAGAGATGACTTAGAATTATCCATACAATAGTGGCAGAGAGTACTAGTAGGTTAATGGTGATCATTAGTAACAAGGTGCTACTAATTCATGTCATATTTTCACCTTCATATGACTAAAATGGCAGCGGAAATTCCTTTTTTCTACTTTTATGGCTGAGAAAACTCTTTTTGGACATGTGACGATGTTCTAATAGACAAAAATCGACCGAATATGAAATTTCCACTCATTTTTGAAATTTATGCTAGCTTCATGATGACATTGGTTACATATGAACATGACAATTGATTTACATGTGGATGTCTGATTAGTTGTTGCCAGGTTCAGTCATGCGTCTAGTACCCTCGATTTGTGTACTTGTTCCACCCAGCCCAATACCACAAACCATTTCGGGGTGATCAGTATTGGTTTCCTATAGAGGTGGTGAGGATGAATAGCCTATCTATCATCCACATTTCATTGACAATTTTCTACCATGATGTCATTACGATACCCCCTGTTAAATGTAATCAATCTAGAATTCTTAAAATCTGCCCTGTTAAGTTGTGAACCCTTTATCTAATTTGCAAAATGGGTAGATTATTGAGATATTTTGAAATTTATGAAATAAACAATCAAAATATTTGTGGGAATTTGAAAATTATAGAACATGGAAAAAATACAATGTTTTGTGTTACAACATTGTGGGGTGAAGGAAATGTAGTACATGTTGTCTTTCCTTCTAGGAAAATCTCAAGCACATTGCTAACAATAACATTGCTTTGTGGAGGAAAGCCAGTGGATTCTATCTTTCCTTCTAAGAAAAGAAGAAGTGTAGTACCACAAACCAAATTACAATGTGAATAATAGCTAGTGCCTACAATATTTCCTTCTAGCACAAGCACAAGCCCTTTGAATATATCAGTATTGCATAGTGAAGGAAACATAGTAGCTACTAGATTTCCTTTTAGAAAAAGCATAAGCACATTCCCAACAACATTGCACTATAAAGGAATACTAGTGCTTGATATCTTTCCTTATAGCAAAAATGTAAGTGCATTTCTACTAACAACATTGGATTGTGAAGAAAAGCTAACGTTTTTTTGCTTTCCCTCTAGCATAAGGACAAGTATATTGCCAACAACAACATTCAACTATGATTAAAATCTATTGATACATGTTGTACAAGGAATGAAAGAAAAGGAAGGAAAGGAAATGGAGAACACATAGAGAAATATAGTAGAAAGCACAGTCATATAAAGAAAACCCAAATTCTATTGATAAAAAAATAAAATAATACTATAGAATAGAAATTGGCAAGAATGGATGTAGTTATCTATGAAGGGAGAGATATGGAATCTACATGCATTTACAAAATCTATTACAAGGAGTGAAAATAATGGCCTTTTAACATCAATAAATAACCCTAGGGGTCCAAAACTCTAACACTATAATATGAAGCACCAAAAAATTTGTGGGGCACGAGGTGGTTAGTTGGTACATCAACTTCCCACGGTGCAACTTTTGCATGCAATGTCTACTTCTAGAACATAGTAACCTATTGGGAAGAACTATAAGAGGATTAAAACATTTGGATAGGGCTACAGCTTTCCACAACAACCATTGGCCCCCTAAATCGCCAAAAAATATCATTTAGGGCCTCAAAATAACCCTTGAATTTTGGGATCCAAAAATCCATAGAAAACTTTCCAAGAAGATAAGGAACTATTGAGTCAGTGGAAGAGGTGGGTGGCCACAATATCCACCTATATTAATACCTCTATCTCCCCAAAAAGCAATGGTCTCCATTACATCAAGTTACCTCATCAGATGGGGAAACTTCTACTGAATATGGCTCCTTGTGAGCCACTTTCCTTGGTGAAGAAGTTGCTCTTGCTTAACAACATGATAGAGTTGTATGTTGTGTTGGAAAGTATCCTTAATCTTGGTGTCCATGATCCAATCTGTTGTAGCATGTCCAATGTTGTTAGGATTGAGTTTTATGCGGGGGGGGGGGGGGGAATTTCTCAACTACCTCTAAGGTGTCCAACAGTGGTGTAAAATATGGTTGAAGCAACTACACATTAAATAATGGATGGATGTCAAGGGTGGATGATCTAGGTGGCTCCAAAGAGACACATGGGAGAAAGAGGGCTCAAAAATCAAAGTGCTCAAAATGACTTCGGAACAGGTTCATGTTAAGTATCTCGTCATCATGGTCGTGGTGGTGCAGATGGTTTGTCAAACCGAGCTTGTATGTTAAAGATAGAGCTCTTCAAAGTTTGATATGACAAGGGAAAAGAGGGGCCCACAATGTGCCACATGGCATCCTAGTAAGTAGGTGGGACCCACATGACAACCTATCAGCCATTGACACTTGGTCTTCTTTCATTTGTCTCCTAAACCTACATAAGAGACAAAATTCATTTTAATATATAGTTATTAATAACTATATAAAAATCCAAAATATATATTTTTATTATTATAAGGCTGACGGGCCACAACTCCCCGTCGGCCTAGTCGCCCCTTTAAAACCATCACATATATATTAAGGTCGATGGCCATAACCCCCGTCGGCCTTATCGTAATCGTAGCCATAATATATGTGGTCGGGTCGGTGACCCTAACTCCCGTCGGACCCTTTAACAACCATCGATCGCATATATATATTTTATAAAAAAATTGTTGTATATTGGGGCGGGTGGGCCACCGGCGGTGGACCCTGCCCACACCCTATCACCCTAACGCCACATATCGCGCCGATATATATGCGACAACACATCTATTGAGCGACGAGCAAAAGAGTCGATCGTCGATTTTATCGCCGATATACATATTGGTGAAACCCCGATAAAGGCGTTGATGCCTCCACTGCTGATCGCCGATATATATATATATATATATATGTATGTATGTATGTATGTATGTATGTATGTATGTATGTATGTATGTATATGTATATGTATATGTATATGTATACATGTATACATGTATATGTATATACATGTATACATATACATATACATGTATACATGTATACATATAGATATACATATACATATACATATACATATACATAATATATATATATATATATATATATATTATATATAATATATATATATATATCAGCACAACCACCAATCATCGTGTTGATACATGGGCCAACAATAATGTCGATTGTCGATTTATGGAAAAGCATCGATAATGTAGAATGCGGGGTTTAATGGGCAAGCTGCCCAATGCGGACCCAACACCCATCAATGCATCATTTTGGTCTATAAAACTATATATGGAGGGGCGGGATTTGATCCCCCGACCTCTCCTCAACCATATGCCTATTATTACCATTGAGCCATAACAATCCCTTTGGTAAATTCGCCGAAATATTTATATAAACAATCATTTTTACCTCTGCACACAGTTGGAGGAGGAGAGAGACTTCAAGCATGGATTTCGAGGTAGAAGGTAGATTAATTAATATTTTAATGCAGGAACCATTAATTTTGCAGGAGGGCAAAATTCTCACTTTGTCAGAATTTGATAAATTTTATATGGTTTTTACACCTCTCATCGCCACAAACAAAATGGTGTTGTTCGTTTCTCTATCAGAGGTCTGCATTTTTCGATCATTTCTAGAATGCACGTGGAACCATGATTTCAGCAAAAACAGGGAGCAGAACCATGAGCCATGAAATTTTCCCAAGGAGGTAAAATTTTGACATTTCAGAATATAGTCAAGTTTATACTTGTTTTTCATGGTTTTCCGTAGGGATCGTAATGGCGAGATCAGATTCGCCATCTGAGTTTTAGATTTTCAGTCCATCCATGGAGCAGAATCTTTGAGGAATCCCGGGGGAATCTAAAAGATTCCTTGAGCCCAGAATTCTCAACTTCTTAGAATTCAGATTTTGGACAGTCGATTCAGCACTACTCAACGCCCAAAGTCTAATGGCGCCTTCATATTTCTTATTCTCTCATTTCTTCTTCTAGCCACTTTTCTAAGTTCCAGTGCAGATGTCCACATTCTTGTGCGAGCAGCGATCTTAATACAATCGATGCCTTTAGATCAATGGTCCAAGCAGCTTCAACAATGTGACATCCACTTCTTCAGATGGACCTTGGTTGTGAGGTATATGATGTGTTCATTTACTTCTTCTTTCTGCATTATACTGCACAAATCCTTGATTGATGTTGATGCAAGATCTTGTTTATTACATGTTGTCATGATTCCTTGCTTTCTTTGATGCGAAATCTTCTATGTGATGTACTTGTTGCATAACTCTTCATGTTATGTTTTGATATCCATTGTTGTATGTTGTTGGGATACTCTTGTTTTCGTCATGCATGTTTTGTTTTGACATCCCTTTTGTGCCATGTTGGCAGGATGTTCATCATGCATGTTTTTGTATCATACTGATAAGAGTCTTTTGATTGAGAGTTCTAGTTTTGGAACATCTCTTAGAGCCACTCCTCCGTGAGGGCATTTTTCCTTGTATGATCGAGACATTAACTCTGTGTAAATCACCATTATTGACAACACTTAATGTAGTGGCCTACACCATCTTGACACTGGGGCCCAGAAACGTAGTCCCTCCTGGACGAACTCCGTTATCAATGCTTATGTTTTCATGTGCTGATGATTGTTATGTTCCTCTTCTTTTCCACATGCAGATGTATTCATTAATGTTCTTTTAAAATCAATTTTAACACATCACGAAAGTAAAAGGTCTTGGAAGGGTCCTTCTTCACACTCAGACCTGGATCAAGAGGTATCAAAGTGGTCTTTGCGTTGATGTGAATTGCAGTGTGAACAACGATAGAGGATGAAAGAGCGATGTATGAGACCATGCTCGACATTTCCAAGAGAGTGGAAATTATGTATGAAACTCTACAGAAAGAGACAGAGGAAAAGGAGCGATTGAAACTTTAGTTGCAAGCCACAGAAGAGGTCATCAAAGAACTGAAGCAAAACAAACATAATCTTTAAACAGAGGACGATGAATTGAAGATGCGCCTACATGAAGAGAAAGAGGAAAAACAAAGTTTGTTGCAATAGCTGCAAGCAAAGGACGAGGCCTTGGAAAAGCTGCAGCGAGACCCATGTGAGGTAAAAAGTAGTTCTCCATCTCCATGTATGTTTCCTGATGATGATTTCGCTATTTTTGAAAATCATACCACAAGGATTGGCTCCAAACTATTAAAGAGAATGAGGTATGAAGGAAAAGGCTTGGGCATTAATGGCCAAGGCATTGTCAACCCCATCAAAGTAGAGGAATTACCCCATCAGGCAAGACTTGGGTATGTCAGGAAAGAGGTTGGGGAATGCACTAAGACAACAAGCGAACCACCAACAACGGATGATGAGCAACCCTCATTAGATCTTTCCAAATTGAAAGAGAAGGTAAAAAATGTTGATTCCCTTTCAATTTCATCTTCTCATAGTATGATGTCTGTTGAAGATTTGGAGATCCCAATTACAGGGACAAACATGAGGCTCCTTACAAGGATGAGACATGAGGAGAAAGAAGAACTTGGTGCTAATAACCAAGGCATCACTCAACCTTTGGAGATGGTGCATGAACATCAATTTTCAGGTGAGAGATACACTAAAAGAGAGTGCTCAAAGGTGTCAAATTCATCCGAGACATCATCAAGGAAAGAGAATGAATGGAAAACATCCCCATCATCCCATGGTAGTTTCCATTGCAGGGAGAGAGCTGAGGCAAGCTCTCATGGCCATAATGACATTAGAAACAGCAAAGGAAGGTATAACCATTTTCGATCTTCGAATGTTCATTTTGATTATGATCATGTTGTTAATAATGAACGAAGATCAAGGCATCGAAAAACATGTACTTTTTGTGGTTTGCCTAACCATACCTTTTCCAAGTGTTGGAAAAAAAAATGGCAGCACTCATGAGGCATGAAAGACCCTCTCAACAGCATGAAAAGAAACAGGTTAAGTAGATATGGAGGAATAAAGTCTACTGCAGTCATTGCAATAGAAATGGCCATCAAAGAGCCACTTGTTGGAAGCTCCATCCAGAGCAACACCTAACGGACAAAGCGTCAGTGCATGACAAGGAAGAGTAGTTGTTCAACAAGCAAAACCACCTCAAGGAGGTGACCCATTCACCTTGATAAGTGAGAAATGGTTTTTTTGACATGTTGTCATTTCATGGTCATTCTTTTGTAAATCATTTGTTGCATTTCAAAGTGTAAAAGTGTTTCCATCACTTGTTCAGCAACAATGGTGTCTGGTCATGTTTTGAGTCGTATTTTGAGTTGCATATTAAAACTCTGAAAGTGATGTTATGTTTCCATCACTTGCCAAAAAAATAGTGTTTGGCCTTATGTATGTAAATCATGTGTTGCAGTGATGATGTGTTTTACATCACTTTTTGAAGCAACCATGATGTGTTGGCTTTGTTATCATAGCTGGGGTATTTTGTCCATCTTGTTGCAAACTTAACCACCGGGTATGTGTTATAAACTCTTGGCAAGTGTGGGAAGTTAGGGTCTTTAGTTGGTCATGTAATTCAAAGCATGTAATTTGCAAACAATGTACTACAGGTTGCAGAAGTAGCAGGTGTCAGTTCGTCGCTTAAGGCTTCGAAGAACAAAGGTGAAGGAGATGGAAGCGAGACCTTTTCAGGACGCTTGTGATGCAAACAGGGTACAGAAAAAGTTGCAAATTATTTATCATGCTTTTGGAGGACCAAAAGCTCCTCAGTGAGGAGAATTGATCCAGGTGGCTCTAGAGAGACACACAGGACAAAGAGGGCTCAAAAATAAAAGTTCTCAAAATGACTTTGGAACAGGTTCATATTAAGTATCTCGTCGTCGTGATCGCGGTGGTGTGAATGGTTCGTCAAACCGAGCTCGTATGCGAAATATAGAGCTCTTCAAAGTTTGATATGGCAGGGGAAAAGAGGGGCCCATAGTGTGCCACATGGCATCCCAGTAAGCAGGTGGGACCCACATGATAGCCTATTAGCCATTGACACTCAGCGTTCTTTCATTTGTCTCCTAAACCTGCATAAGAGACAAAATTCATTTTAATATATAGTTATTAATAACTATTTAAAAATCCAAAATATATATTTTTATGATTATAAGGTCGAAGGGCCACAACTCCCCACTGACCTAATTGCCCCTTTAAAACCATCGCATATATATTAAGATCGATGACCATAACCACCGCCGGTCTTATCGCAATTGCAGCCATAATATATGTTGTCGCGTCGGCGGCCCTAACTCCCGCCAGAACCTTTAACAACCATCCATCACATATATATATTTATATAACAAAACTATTGTATAGAGAGGCAGGCGGGCCACCAGCGGTGGACCCAGCCCACACCCTATCGCCCTGACTCCACATATTGCACCGATATATATGCGATAACACATATATTGAGCGCTGATTGAAAGATCCGATCGCCGATTTTATCGCTGATATACATATCACCGAAACCTCGATGAAGGCACCGATACCTCTGCAACTGCCGATCGCCGATATATATATATATATTATATATATATATATATATATAGAATATATATATATATATATATATATATATATATATATATATATATATATATATATTATATATATATATATATATATATATATATATATATATATTGAGACAACCACCAGTCATCGCACCAATACATGCGCCAACAATAATGTTGATCACCGATTTATGGAAAAGTGTCGATAATGTAGAATGCGGGGTTTAAGGGGCGAGCTACCCAATGCGGACCCGATCCCCATCAATGCATCATTTTGGTTTATAAAACTATATATGGAGGGGTGGGATTTGATTCCCCGACCTCTCCTCAACCATATGCCTATTATTACCATTGAGCTATAACAGTCCCTTTGGTAAATCTGCCGAAATCTTTATATAAACAGTCATTTTTACCTCTGCACACAGTTGGGGGAGGAGAGAGACTGAAGGCATGGATTTCGAGGTAGAAGGCAAATTAATTAATATTTTAAAGCAGGAGCCATGAATTTTGCAGGAGGGCACAATTCTCACTTTATCAGAATTTGATAAATTTTATATGGTTTTTACACCTCTCATCGCCACGAACACAATGGTGTTTTTCGTTTCTCTATCAAAGGTCTTCATTTTTCGGTCATTTCCAGAATGCACATGGAACCATGATTTCAGCAAAAATAGGGAGCAGAGCCATGAGCCATGAAATTTTCCCGAGGTAAAATTTTGACATTTCAGAATATAGTCAAGTTTATACTTGTTTTTCATGGTTTTTTGCAGGGATCGCAATGGCGAGATCAGATTCACCATCTAAATTGCATATTTTCAGTCCATCCATGGAGCAGAATAGTTGAGGAATCCCGGGGGAATCTAAAAGATTCCTTGAGCCCAGAATTCTCAACTTCTCAGAATTGAGATTTTGGATAGTCGATTCAGCACTACTCAATGCCACAAGTTTGATGGTGTCTTCAGATTTATTATTCTCTCATTTCTTCTTCTAGCCACTTTTCTAAGTGCTAGTGCAGATGTCCACATTCTTGTGCGAGCATCCATCTTCATACAATTGATGCCTTGAGATTGATGGTCTGAGTAGCTTCAGCAGTGTGACATCCACTTCTTTAGATGGCCCTTGGTTGTGAGGTATATGATGTGTTCATGTACTTCTTCTTGCTGCATTATACTGCACATATCCTTGATTGATATTGATGCAAGATCTTGTTTATTACATGTTGTCATGATTCCTTGCTTGCTTTGATGCAGAATATTCTATGTGATGTACTTGTTGTCATAACTCTTCATGTTATGTTTTGATATCCCTTGTTGTATGTTGTTGGGATACTCTTGTTTGTGTCATGCATTTTTTGTTTTGACATCCCTTTTGTGCCATGTTGGCGGGATGTTCATCATGCATGTTTTTGTATCATACTAATAGGAGTCTTTTGATTGAGAGTTCTAGTTGTGGAACATCTCTTAGAGCCACTCCTGCATGAGGGAATTTTTCCTTGTATGGTCGAGACATCATCTCTATGTACATCACCATTATTGACAGCACTTAATGTAGCGGCCTACACCATCTTGACACTGGGGCTCGGAGACGTAGTCCCTCCTGGACGAACTCCGTTATCAACACTTATGTTTTCATGTGTTGATGATTGTTATGTTCCTCTTCTTTTCCACATGCAGATGTATTTGTTAATGTTCTTTTAAAAAGCAATTTTAACACATCACGAAAGTAAAAGGTCTTGGAAGGGTCCTTCTTCACACACGGACATGGATTAGTGGAATACTCAGTTCAAAATAATTTTCACCCTTATCCTTTGTGATTGTGTAAATATCATATTAAAAGTGATATGAGCTTCCTATGGGGGAATTTGAAGTACTCTTTCTGTAAATGCAACCACACATTATCACCAACCTGAAACTTATGTGGAACACGACGTTAGTAATGTTGCTACTTATACTTGGCACTAGTTTTTCCTAGGATATCATTGAACCTATTGTTGGAGGTTTTGTATCTATTCCACAAATTTTGTTGATCTATTTTCCTCGACTTGAGCATGGGAGGACTTTGTAGGTGAAGATGCCAAATTTTGATAGAAAAAGTTATTGTCACTCGTACTTGAATATTCTTGGTTATAAAATAGTTTGTAATATTAAAGGAATTCAGGGATTTCTTTGATATCTTGATATTAGAGTGTTTGTACATGTTACAAAATCATATGCTATAGTGCTAAGGTGCATGAGCACTAATTCATGGAATATTGGATTGAGAGCTTCGAGGTTCCAAGGAATAGAAATTGCTTGCATAGCACTTGGTTATATATGGTTGCATTAAAGGGATCACCAAGAGTTATAAAAACATAATGCTTGGTTATTATAAGGACCAAACTTAAATAAGGTTGGATTGAAGTGAGCTCATATATTATAATGGTGATATATGAGTGTTTTAAGCATGCAAGAAAAGCTCAAGGGTTTATTTGGAAGCATTGAGGCCATAATGTTATTACAGGTGACATAAATTACCTAGCCTCATGAATGTCAAGTCTTGAAAGGTGAGTTGAAGGAAGCACATGGATAATTGTAGATTTATGAAGGCACATATGTTTAGAAACTTGGATTGAGGGAAGTGTTTGGTTGTATAAAAGTATAATGAATAGGAAACACTAGTGAAGTATAGTGTTGAATATGTTATTTGAAGAAGCACCTCACTCATGTGAAAAATCAAATCAACGATTAATACATAACATATTATAGAGTTGACCATTGAAGTACAAAAGTAGTTTGTAGTAGAGTCGAGCAGAGGGGATTGGTGTCTCCTATAGATTGGTGCCTACAAGCAGTAGGGGGGATTTGTGTCTCCTATAGGTTGGTGCTTATAAGCAGCAGAGGGGATTGGTGTCTCATGTAGGTTGGTGCTGCAAACCAAAGGGCATTGGTGTCTCTTATAGGTTGGTTCCTTCAAATCAAAGTGTATTGGTGTCTCCTGTAGGTTGAAAATTTGAAAATTGAAGAGATTGGTGTCTCATGTTGGTTGCAAATTTGAAAATTGAGGGGATTGGTGTATCATGTAGGTTGGTGCCTACAAATTATTTTAACAATAGGCTGGTTCCTATGAAGAACAATCATTTAGATAAGCTTTATTTTCTCCACAAAGAATTTCCACATATATCTTATGGTTCTTGTTTTGCTTATTAAATTGATGTTTTATGGTGATGGAATGTTTAAATAAGTAAAAATAGTATTATATTGATTCACACCCCCCCACCTCTTAGTATAATTTTGATTCCAATAATTAGTATTAGACAAGGTTCCTTCTAAGTCAGCCTAACATCTAGAAGGAAGATATCAAAGGGACCAATGGCCAATCAAGATAGAGTCTTTCTCAAATGGAGCTCCACTATTTAGTCAAACAAATTGTGCTTTCTAGAAGAAAAGGATGAGAACCTACCTGATGTCTCTTAGTGTTGAGATTTTTCTAGTTATTTTGGATGGTTATCAACTTCCTAAAACTCCTCCAACTAATCAAGATGGAAAAAATGCCTTGATAAATAATTGAAAAAGCAATGGATGCCATTTTTTGTGGCCTAGCAGAATTAGAATTTTTCAAGGTAATGCAGTATATATATGAAAAAGGAAATTGGGATAAGCTTCATAGTAGCTATGAAGGATATGAAAAAGTTAAAAAGGGAAAAGCTTCAAACACATAGAAGGAAATTTGAAAGTTTGAAGATAAATGAAGAAGAAGATATTGCAAGCTTCTTCCTTTGAGTAGATGAGATTGCTAACTATTAGAGGAATTGATGAAAAGATTGAGAAACTAGTAATTGTTTAGAAAGTATTGAGATATTCTCTTCCCTTCATATTTAAAGGTGTCATCCATTGAAGAAATGAAACACCTAGAAAACTTGAAGATAGATGAATTGCATGGCATCCTCACTACATATAAAAGGAATAGGAAGACAAAAATTAGGATTAAAGGAATGATCCATTAGAATATCAAAGAAGACACAAATATTGTGATTACTCCAACTATGATTTAGATGCAAGCAAATATTAGATCGTGAAAAAGTTTAAGAGAGGATCAAGAAAGTATAAAGCTAGGATTCTATTAAAATGTTTTAATTATGGAAGAATAAGTGATTTGTTGCTATGTTTACATATGCAAGGCAAGAAGATAGTGATAATGAATGAGAATATAAAAATAGAAAGAAATCTCATCGATACAAGAAGGGAAAACAGATCACGAAGAAAAATGTTTTATTCTAGAGAAGATAGTTTCTGCTTTGAAGAAAGTGATAGTTATACATCTAACATTGAGAAATAATATTTCTTATTCATAGCCTTAGGTACTAAAAATGATAACAAAGAAAATGATATTAACCCGAAAGAGAAATCAAATTCAGAAGAAGAAGATGTTGATGGAGAAGTTAATCTTGAGGCAAAACTTGTTAGTGCCTTAGATGAAATTGATAGACTCAAAAGGAATATTAAAAAGCAAAAGGGATTATTATAGAAATATGAAAAGAAAAATCATGATCCAGATGAAGCATATATCATCATCCTAAAGACTAAACTAGAATATGCAAAAAGAATAGAGGAAGTATTGATAAGCAAGTTAAAACAAAAGCAAGGGAATTGTGAAAATATAGAAGAAAAAGTCATCTCTCTAAGGAAAGAACTAGAGAAAACAAATGTGTAACAACCCCTAGTTGATATTCCATGTAAAAATAAATAAAAGACCAAGGTCATGGGACATGTATTCCAAGTTGAATGGTAGGAAAAACATCCTAGTGGGTGTCACTTTCGGTTTATTTATGGCTAAGGAAATTGGCAAAGGCAAAAACACATTAATTGGCATTTATTTATGAAAATAAAGGAAACTATGATAAAAGCAAGGTGAAGAGACACATATTTTCATGCTAAAGAAATTAGAGGAAAAATGAAGGAAAATGAAGAAAATAGAGGCCTTAATGATAAAAAGTATTTTGAGGATCAGTTCACAAACTTTTGTCAGTTTAGTTTTGGAGCTCTCTTATATTCTCTCATTCTCCCATACTTTTGCACACTTAGAGTATTCCTAGAGCATTCTCGAAACACTTGGGCATACATTGAATTTGAAGAAACAAGGAAGGGAAAAGAAGTAAAATGCAAGGGAACAGATGGATCAGAAGCTACAACTAGGTTTCTTTGTAGGTATCGATTTGTATGTATGATTTCCTTGCCAATTTTGGCATGTATGGTACATGCATGTGGTTTCTTGATATGTGTTGTCATTGGCATGGATATTTTTTTGGATTGAAAATGGTTTTAACCTCGCATTTCCATTTCCTGGATAGACATGGTGTTGTGGGTTTTTCCACTTGTTGTTTTTTGATAGGTGCTCAAATTCCTTATGGTTGTGGGTTGAGTTACTAGTTCCTGGAGCTGTTGGCTAGGAAAAACACTCTAGAAGCCCCAGAACAACTTGGGTTGAGTTACTAGTCCTGGAGCTTAGGTTGGGACAAATGCTCTGGAATCAGTGGAACATCTTGGATTGAGTTACTAGTCTTGGAGCCTAGGTTGGGAAAAATTCACTAGATCCCTTGGTGGATTGAATTACTAATCCCTGAAGCCGGTTGGACAAATGCTCTGGAGCCTTGAAAGGTTGTGGGTTTATTTATTAGTTCTCGGAGCCATGGTTGGAACAAACTCTCTAGATCCTATTGAGGTGAAAACTCAACACCCCCATTTTTAGCTTATTTATTTATTTCAAATAAGTGTCTGATAATTTTGCCAAATTTTTACTTTCTTTGTATTTTTATTTTGATTACTTCATTATGTTCAAATTTTTGCAAGCTTTCTATCGGTTCTCATTTCATTTCATTTGGATGCACGGTTTGCAAATGGTGCTTATTCGAAAATAAATGATTTTCACCGCTAAAGCTAAAAATGTACAAAATGTATATTATTTTAATTTTTGTAAATTATTTGTAAATATTTATTTTTATTTAATTTTTATTAATTAATTCATTTTTCACTAACGGTCCTACAAAATCGTCATAGCCAAATTGTAGAACAATTAAAAGTGTGTTATATCATATTTCAAAAGTTAATTTCATTTTCAATTTTAATGAAAATTTTGAGATCCGAAATCTTGAAAACTCAAGTGGTTGTAGTTATTTAATGTTGATGAGACCTTAATATTAACTGGTTGTATTTTATACAAGTAAAGAGGGTCCCACTTCACGTGCCCCATCTCTCCTCCTTTACACCATATCTTCCTCGCCTCAGGACATAAAACCTCGTAACTTCATTTTAAAAACAACTCTGATGGGTCAAACAATGTTATATAACGATGGATCAAAACATTATTATAAGGTTAACGAAAAACCCTGATATAACAAAACCTTTGATGGCTTCTTAATTACTTTGTCCCAAGGCCCCCATTGGAACCTGGGGACCTTTACACCCTCGGAACCTTTTATATTACACTTCTGTTTTCTTATTAATTTTGATGCCCGATGTCCCTCATGGACTTGTTGACCTTGGAGCCTTTATTAATCAAATTTTGATATCACAAAGCCACTGATCCCCGAGATCCTTCAAGCCTCCGATGAATTTGGTTATATAACACTTAACATATATAATATTTGTTTCACATAACACTTTAATGTATATAAGACTTTTTTTTATGGTATTGAATATAATAGGGTTATAATATTAAACCATGTATATTCTTATTTAATAATTTAATTAAATTAAATTTTAATAAAAATTTATATCTTCTGGTGTATAATTTAATTAATTTGTTAATATTCAAGTCCTACAATCAAAACCGATTGAGGATGGGCCTCGTCAACAAGGCTGCCCATGATCAAATCTCACGAGGGGGTGGGGTGGGTAGGTAGGGTTGTGCCCTATGCTTGGGGGAGGAGACATGCTAAAAAATATAGTCAACTAAGGGTTGGTGTCGCCTAGGCTGGATGTGATCCCTCGGTGGCTTTCACAAATTAGATGCCCCTAGTTTGCATCTTCTCGGGCCACAAGTCAATCTTGGAGGATCACAGACAACTTGACAAACAAAAAAACAAAAACAAAAATTGTAAATAAATTAACATATAATTGGTGTAGTTTAATTTTATCTAATTAATTGTAATTAATGGTTTATATATATATATATAATCAATGAAATAATTACAACAATTAACAATTAATTAGAATTTTCTAATTTAATTAGGATTAGGTTTTCTTTAATTAAATTTTCTGAATTTTAGCCTAGGCATGCATTTTTCCATAATTCTAATATTTTTGGTACTTCAACGTCGGAAACGCATATCTCAAGATTTATTCATCCAAATGAATCTTGCAATAGCTCATTGGAAAACTAAGACAAAGGAGACTAATGTTGGAAGGTTAATTTTTAGTACATTCAATCATTTAATGACCAAGAAATCTAGCAAAAGTCAAAGTGACGAATTTGAAAAAAAAATTACTATTTTGATTTGGGAAAAAAATTATTAACTTTGGAAAACTTTTGTCAATAAGTCATTCCCAGTAATACCCAAAGGTTGATCTAATCCATTTGAAACAATCATAGCACAAGAATTTATTTAGATCTTAACTTATTTTTAATTTAATAATTTGTTGAGAATTGGTTTGATTTCTATTTTGTGCACCAAATTTGTTTTGATTTCTAAATTTTGATTGGTTTTGGGTAGATGAGCAGTTGGGGAGATGAGGAAGAGAATACTTGGAACAATGGAATTGCACCAACAAGAGGGAAAGAAGAATTTTATCTAATTAATTTTTTTTTGAGAAAACGTATTCTCCAAGAGCTCTCTCATTTTGATTTTCTTTTGTAATTATAAATATGGCTTTTGTAGAATTGATGGGGGGTTCCAGATCTGAAACTTGGGGGGGCGGGGGAATTCTCTGCAAAGAGAGGGACTTTTTCACTACTGTAGGGAGCAATATTTTTGTAGATAATTAGCTAGTTTGGACTAGAATTGTGGAGATTAAAAGAGATGAATTTAAGCTCTAAGAAGTTCATGATATCATGAAATTTTCTGAGAATTTCATGCGCTCAAAGGCTATGATCAATTCTTTAATTCTTGTGCACTATTATCAGAGATAGAGGTTGATTGATGGCCTGCATTTAATAAAATTTGAGGCAATTCTTGATCCAAACAAGTATATGTTTTTGGAGTTTTGCACTATTGTAAATTCATTTAATATATGCTTGTTTAAATCATTTTGAATCTATCTTTTAATGATGGATCTAATTGCCGTCAAGTTAAATTATGAATTTTAATAGATAAATAGGACATACTTATTAACTATCTAGCAAATTCATGTCAAGTTTATCTTGGTTTAAATAATGATTATTTTATGAGAACTATTTCCTTAATGTAATCATATATGTTTTAGTTTGAAATCATTTTATTTGAATTTGGATATATGTGCACCACATATCTCGTGAATATTCATGAGTTAGTTGAATACATATACTTGCTTGAACTCGTAATAAGTCTTGGAACTATTTCCTTGGCTTACTGAATTCATTTTTGTTCCAAATTCAAAGCTGGTCCAAATCCCATTTTTTACTTTGCTCTTGCTTGAGAGGGGGACTAATCCTTTTTTAAATCGAGATAGATTTGGGATTTATTTTCTATTTATTAGAGTAGATTTGCATTTAGCTTTAAATATTACATTCTATAAATCTTCTTACACAAGTGGCAGACTTTAGAGTGGTCTGGTTGAGCCATTAATTCATCTTAAGGATCACTTTCTTGCATGAGCTCTGCAAGAGGGTAGATCTGATGTATCTTTCCTATTGGAAAGTTATAAACATACTATAAGCCAGCAAAGAAAGAGAGAGGGTAAGTGGACCCAATTGAACTAGTTGAAACCACCATTCCAAACAGAAAAAGAGCTATTTTAAGTTCCCGAACGAGTGGTCTCCCTTGCATGTTGATAAGTTCATTTTGGACCATCAACATTTTTGGTACTAGAACGAGGGCTGACAACTTCTTGTCTTTTGGAGTTTTTGTATTTTTAAAGTTTTTATTTAATCACAATGGCTCCTCCCAAACTTCCAATTTGGAGTTGTATCTTTGGATGTGCATCCGCCAAAAATCCACCGGAAATAGTAAGACACTTGTCAAAGGTAAAATTTAATGGTAAGGGGAATGTTTCTTCAGTTGATCATGCCTTGCAATTATTCAAAATTTTACAAATTCTACTTTTATTGGTATTGATGAAGATATTTTATGCAATATTTTTACTCTTACACTCTCGGGAAAAGCCAAAAGATAGTATCAATCTCTTCTAGTTGCCTCTATTCACAATTGGGATCAATTTATCACAAATTTCCTTTATGAATTTAACGGTTATGATTATGAACAGGTATGGAATGAATTTAAATATTTACAAAGGTTTAAAAATGAATCTTTCATAGATTTTACCGTTAGATTTCGATTAAATTACTTAAGATTCAAAGTTGAAGATAAACCTTCATATATTGAATTGATGGAATGGTTTGAATATGTTTGTTCCCTTCCTTGCATTCCTAATTCATATGAAATAATTTCAAATTTTGATGAATCTTCTTCAACCTTCATTAACATGATTGAAAATTCTGACACAGAGGTGGATACTAATCAAGATGAAGTCGTTTTTTCCATGTACGAAAAATTCCTTCATTTAGTGCACACCTCCTATTGATAATCACTTTGAGGCACTCCCACATGTTAATTGAGGAAAATCATAAATCTTAGAATATTTTGATAATCAATTGCAAGAAGATACCAGTAACAAAATTGAAGAAGTAGCTACCATAAAATCTGAAAATTTGAATAAAATAAGTTCATAAAATCAGTCAATAAATCAGCAAGCACAAGAAGAAATTAAAGATTACAATAATCTACGATTCGTTATAGAAATTTCTAAATATGATCATGATGATCAAATACAAAATGAAAGGCAGTTAAACAATAGTGTTCAAGAAAGCACAGTTAGCCAAATGAATGATCAGCAATCTAAAACTTGTAATGCACAAGAGTCTCCAAATAGATATATTTTTAGGTTCATTTCTTTAAACTTGCATTTCTCCCTTTATTATGATATTTTTTCTGATAGTAATCCATCCCCTCTTTATATTAATGTTGTTCCAGGAAACGGAGAGGTTGATATAAATGAATTGCCTATTAGTTTTTATCAATATAGAGAGATAATTATTGATCATTCTTCCGACATTGATGAACGTGTGTTCAATATTTCTTCTTATTTTGATGCATCATATGGGAATGAAGAGAATTATAGTGAATGTCGCGAAGTCATTTACGATGATTCCTTTGACATTGAGGATGTTTATTTACCTTTATTTCTATTAAATCCTCATGATAAAAGTCAAATCATATTTGAGAATAAAGAAAACTTTAATTTAGAAATTGTTCCATTTAATTCTCATTTTCATGATTTCAACATTCAAGAATCCATTCCAGCTTATGATTCTTATGATGATCAAGTTCTTGCTCCTATTCATAGTCCTGAATCTTTCTCTCATCCACAAGTTGATGTCGATGAGCTTTCTAATTGTATTATCTTAGCTAGTTCTACTGAGAAGGAAATTGTTTCAAATCACTCCCAATTGTATTGTAACAATAATGTAAATTATGAGGTTATTTCATTATTTTTCCTTCATTCATTTTATTTGTTTTCAGATTTGTTTTCTACTTGGATTTTTCAATTTTTAGATGTCATTTGTTGGCATATTGAGCAATTAAATGTTGAAAATTTGTAATGTGCATTACTAGAATGTAAAGAAGAATCTCAAAATTCAAATTATGACCATCAAGAGATTTGGATCTTCCAATTTCATTTGATGGTTATATCTTATCAACTTACTGGAATGCATTTTGAACATGAATCAACACTTATGAGTGCATTGATCCAATATGACCATCTATCTAACCCAATTGAAGATCCTTTGACATATGTACTGAGCCTCCATCCACACTTCATTGATCCACTTCAAAGTTGCTTGGAAGCTTCATTTTCGGGCTTCCTCTTTATCGAAACTCTTATTTAAAAACTTTATGTGAAATATTTCCAAAGCCTCTTCGTATTTCGAAACATCGGGATATTAGGTTGTTATCACAAATCATTATAATTTTCTTCCCGACGTTTCCTTTCTCACCTCTTTACATCTTGGACTCCTTTTCGATAAGTTCTCTTGAAATCAATTTGACAAAACTTTAAGTTATTTTCTTATCAGAACGAAAGTTATCGGAGACATTCACTATTGTACCTATTTGATATCGTAAGTTTTATTTATGAAAAGTTACGAAATACTTTTGTTTCAAGATCTTGTTTCCCTTCAGTATTCAAGACTTCTATATATTGGGACTTCTTATATCGGAATTTAAATTCAATTAAACTTTCGCAAAGTAATTTTAATGAAAACATTTATTAAGCAAAGACTTTGTTTATCGTAGTTTTTTCCATCAAGAAATTTTTAGAAATCTTGTTAAGCAGAGCACTTATCTTTGACACATCATTTATCAGCACCTTATATATCGGGACCTCTTCTAAATTTGTGAAGAGATGTTAGCTTGCCAAAATTTAGTTTCTCGGTAGACCTTTTCTTTTATATTTAAATATTGTTATCAGAACATATTATATCGGGGGTCTAGTATATCGTAAAATATTTCTTAAAAACTTATGAGAAATGAACTTCTAAAAAACATTTTTATAATAAAATATTTATATTGAAGCCTTTGTAACTCATAGTATCTATATTGGGACTTTCTATTTTTAGGCATTGGAATATCATACTTTATTTCACATCCATTCCAGATATCTCCACTCCAAAATTCAATGTAGTAAGTGTCTCATGGTTCGACATCTTTACACTTAAAGTGATATAAGAGAGGTTCAGGTCCCTGGCATATCGAATAAATGAAGAAGGGTGACAAGACAAAGAAGAAGGCACTCTTGAGCAACTAGCTGATAAGCAAATTCGGAACACACAAAGGTAATGGATCATGGTCAACTCATATTTGAATTCTCTTTTGTTTGAATTTTTTATATATCACTTCATATTTCACATACAAAATTCAAGTCCTCTCCATCTACACATATACGTCACATAGATTGGGACTTGGTCTTAATTTTCAAGAGTTTATGAAAACCATGGAGTGAATATGAAATATGAAAAACAAAGAGAACAATTCCTGTATCAATTCATAAAGAAGCACATCTTCATTTTTAATGGATTTTGTTTACTTCCGATTCCTTGAACATGAATGATTATTTTTCTTAGCTTTACTGCTCACTTTAATTTAGCTTTAATAAGTTATCATTTTGGGCCAATGAAAATTGCATTGAAAGCCACTTCTTCATTATTTTAATTCCAATCAAACGAAGAGGTTGTCCTTTGTTGGAGAAAACGATATTTCTCAGGTAAAATTAAACAAAATTCTCCAATGGTAAGTTTCATATGCATATTTTCATCCTTTATATTTTCTTCATTTTTCTTTTAACTTTGCCTTAGTTTTTGTTGATGTAAAAATCTATTTTGCATGTCTCCATTAGTTATTTTGACACCTCTACCAACTTAGATTTGGCATTCATTCTGCTTTCTGTTTGTTTGAATCATGGACGTGTAGTAATGATTCTCATCAAGTCAGCTAAATTGGGGAATCCCTGAACCTTCTATTTGTTTCATAAGCATTGTTTTTATTAGAAAATTGTTAGCGTGCTTTTATGCAGGCTTTTCTTTGAAACAATATCTACAAAAGATAAAAACTTCTCATTTGGTTTCATCTCATGTCATCACTATTATTCCCCTTATAGTTTGATAGCCTAATTGCTTAAAACTCTGCAAGATATAATTTATTAGATTCTCAACATAAGACAAATGCACACATGCTTGTCTTAGTTTAATCTTTGGTTGATACATTTTATAGTTGACTTGTTGGAGTTGTATTTTTCATTTGGGATTTTCTTTCACTTTTTCTCCTTATTTAACAATTTTGCAGTTTTTTTCTTTCCTCTTTTGCTTCAGTTTGGATTTCTTTTCTTGTTGCCTTTGGTTATGGTTTGATTCGGGTGACCTTGTCAAGATTTATGTGGAAGGAAATTAATTTTTCTTACCCAATTGTGGCTAATAGACATGGAAAATTTTTACTTTGATCATCTCATGAGTTTCATTTACCATTAAAGGTATATTTTTAGAGAATCGTATATCCCTCTTACTTTAAATATTTTTCATGGAGGAACATGCATCATTTCTAATTGATATAGTTCACCTTTTCAAGGAAAGAACTGATCTAAGGTTAACTCAATGAATCGCTCCCGTCCCTCCACTTTATTAAAAAACCTCTGAATGATAGTCGCGGGGAAAGATTTTGGAGTCAACATTATGGAAGTATTATATCCATTTTCTTAAGTCTCTTTTACCATCCCACCTCTTTCACTCGGGTACATCATAAATATGGCTCGGAAATGTGCTTATCAAAAGGGTGATCAAAGGAGAAAGCATGGGAAATACAAGTAAACCCGTCGGGGCTATGGACGCTCACTGGCAGTGGGTACATGCTTATATGGCATTAAAGGCAAGTTCGTCGGAGTACTAACCAGGCTCACCACCAACGAAGCAATGTTAGAGACCATTCATACCAATGGATATATGCTTTAACAAAATCTCCTATTCGTACCTTCTTTTGTTTTTCATACAAGGTAATCTTAAATATTATATATTTCATAAAATTCAGTTTCATGATTTTAGACTCAGTCTGCTTTTAGTACTTATCTTTTTGAACCTATATTACTTAATTCCTTAATATGGGACCCATGCGAAATGTTTTACTATTTGACAGCTTAATAAAATTACCCATTTTTAACCTTTGGGTAAAGCGAAGTTCATTATCTTTTAACCAGAGAAAACTAGTTTTTCCTCGTGTGTCGCTAATTGTTGAGTTGAAAACTCAACACGCTCACTTTTAAATTATTTATTTCAAATAATGGGGACCCTTGACATAAATTTTGGCTAAATCACCTTTTAGTATTTTCTTTTGGTTAAGTGTTCGACAATTTTGCCAAGTTTTTATTTTCTTCGGATTTTTCTTTTGATTTCGTTGTGTTTGAATTTTTGCAATCTTTCCATCGATTCTCGTTTCATCTCATTTGGATGCAAGGTTTGCAAATGGTGCTTGTCCAAATTAAGCGATTTTCACCATTATAACTAAAAATGTACAAAATGTATATTATTTTAATTTTTGTAAATTATTTGTAAATATTGATTTTTAATTATTTTTTATTAATTAATTCATTTTTCGCTATACAAAATCGTCGCGGCCAAATTATAGAACAATTAAAATGGTGTATTATTGGATTTCAAAAGTTAATTCAATTTCAATTTTAATAAAATTTCTAAAATAAAAAAATATCAAAAGACTCAAAGAGTTGTAATTTTTTAATATTGATGAAAACTTAATATCAAGTTATGTTATAAGTTATTATATAACGATGGGTCAAAACATTATTATAAGTTATGTTATATAAGGATGGGTCAAAACATAATTATAAGGTTAACGAAAAAATCTGATATAACAAAACTTATGATGACTTGTTAATTTCTTTTTCCCAAGGCCACATCGGAACATCGAGACCTTTACAACCTCAGAGCCTTTTTAATTACACTCTCAATTTCTTATTAATTTTGATGCTCGATGTTCCACGTGGGCTTGTTGACCTCGGAGCCTTTCTTAATAAACTTTCGATGTCACAAAACCAACCATGCCCAAAGTCCTTCATGTCACCGATGAGTTTGGTTATATAACACTTATATAAGATTGGTTTCATATAACACTTTAATTTATATAAGACTTTTTTTATTCTATTGAATATAATATTGTTATACTATTAAATCAAGTATATCATTGTTCAATAATATAATTTAAATAAAAAACTTTATATAATTCTAGTATATTGATTTAATTAATTTGTAAATAAATTAACATATAATTGGTGTAGTTTAATTTAATCTAATTAATTATAATTAATGGTTAATTAATAATTTATATATATTTATATATTTATATATATTATATATATATAATAAAATGAAATCATTACAATTAATTAATAGTTAATTAGAAATTTTGAATTTAATTAGGATTATATTTTTTAATTAAATTTTCTGAATTTTAGCATAGGCATCCGTTTTTCCAGAATTCTAATATTTTGGCACTTCAATTTCGAAGATGTGTATCTCAAGATTTATTCAACCAAATGAATCTTGCAATAGCTCGTTGGAAAGCTAAGACGGAGAAGAATAATATAGAAGGTCAATTTTAGTAGATTCAATCATTTAATAACCCAGAAATCCAACATAAGACAAAGTGACGAATTTGCAACAAAAATTAGTTTTTCTACTTTGATTTGAGAGAAAATTTATTGCATTTCGAAAATTGTTGTAATAAGTCATTGCTAGCCATACCCAAAGGCTAATATGATCCATTTGAAACAATCATAGCACAAGAATTTCTTTAGATCTTAATTTATTTTTAATTTAATAATTTTTTGAGAAGTGATTTGATTTCTATTTTGTGCACCAAATTTGTTTTGATTTCTGAAATTTGATAGGTTTTTTTATAGATGAGCAATTGGGAAGATAAGGAAGAGAAGACTTAGAACAATGGAATTGCACCAGCAAGAGGGAAAGAAGAATTTTAGCTAATTAAAATTTGTTGGAGAACATTTATTCTCCAACATCTCTCTCATTTTGATTTTCTTTTGTAATTATAAATATGGCTTTTGTAGAATTGACAAGGGGTTCCAGATCTAAAACATGGGGAGGAAATTCTCTGTAAAAGAGGGTTTTCGCAATATTGTAGAGAGCAATATTTTTTTAGAGAGTTAGCTAGTTTGGACCAGACTTGTGGAGATTAAAAGAGATGTATTTAAGCTCTGAAAATTTCATGCTATCATGAAATTTTCTGAGAATTTCATTCACTCAAAGGCTATGATCAGATCTTTAATTCTTGTACACTATTATTGAAGATAGAGGCTGATTGGTGGCCTCCATTTAATAAAATTTGAGGCAATTCTTGATTCAGATAATTATATGTTTTTGAAGTGTCACACTATTGTAATTTAATTTCATGTATGTTTGTTTAAATCATTTGAAAACGGTTTTTTAATGATTGATCTAGTTGCCATCAAATTAAATTATAAATTAGAATAGATAAATAGGACATACTTGTGAACTATTTAGCAAATTCATGTCAAGTTTATCTTGGTTTTAATAATGATTGTTTTATGAGAACTATTTTCCTAATGCAATCATATATGTTTTAGTTTGAATTCATTTATTTAAATTTGGATGTATGTGCACGAGAGATCTAATGACTATTCATCAGATAATTGAATACATATAATTGCTTGAACTAGTAATAAGTGTTGGAACTATTTCCTTGGCTTATTGACTTCATTTTTATTCCAAATTCAAAGCTAGTCCAAATCCCCTTTTTACCTTGCTCTTGGTTGAAAGGGGGACTAATCCTTTTTTCAATTGAGATAGATTTAGGATTTATTTTTTGTTAATTAGAGTATATTTGCATTTAGTTTTAAATATTGCATTATAGAAGTCCTCTTACACAAAGGGTAGACTTTAGAGTGGCCTGGCTGAGCCAATAATTCAGCTTATGTATCACTTTCTTGCATGAGCTTTGCAAGAGGGAAAATCTAATGTTTCTTTCCTATTGGAAAGTAACTGACATACTATAAGCAGTAGATAAGAGAGAGGGTAATTGGACCCAATTGAAACAGTCGAAACCACCATTCCAAACGAAAAAGGAGTTGCTTTAAGTTCCCGATCAGGTGGTCTCCCTTGTATGTTGATAAGGTCATTTTGGACAATCAACATATTTGGCGCTAGAAGGAGGGCCGACAACTTGCTCTCTTTTGGATTTTTTTTATTTTTAAAGTTTTTATTTAATCACAATGGCTCCTCCCAAACTTTCAATTTGGAGTTGTATCTCTGGACGTGGATCAGTGAATACTCCACCGGAAATAGTAAAACACTTGTCGAATGTAAAATTTAATGGTAAGATGAATGTTTCTACATTTGATCATGCCTTGTAATATATTAAAAATTTTGCAAATTCTACTTTTCTTGATATTGATGGAGGTAGTTTATGTAGTATTTTTACTCTTATATTCTTGGGAAAAGCCAAAAGATGGTGTCAATCTCTTCTAGTTGTCTCTATTCATAGTTGGGATCAATTTATCACAATGTTCCTTTATGAATTTGGCAGTTATGATTATTAATAGGTATGCAATGAATTTAAATATTTACAAACGTTTAAAAATGAATCTTTCATAGATTTTACTGTTAGATTTCGATTAAATTGCTTAAGATTCAAAGTTGAAGATAAATGTTCATATATTGAATTGATGGAATGGTTTGAATATGTTTGTTCCCTTCCTTGCATTCCTAATTCATATGAAATAATTTCAAGTTTTGATGAATCTTCTTTAGCCTTTATTAATATGATTGAGAATTTCGACATGGAGGTACATACTAATTATGATGAAGTTGTCTTTTCCATGTATGAAAAAATCATTCATTCAGTTCACACCTTCTATAGCATTGATAATCACTTTGATGCACTCCCACATGTTAATGAATGACAATCACAAAGTTCAGAATATTTTGATAATCAATTGCAACAATATACCAGTAATAAACTTGAAGAAATAGCTGCCATAAAATCTGAAAATCATCATGAAATAAGTTCATAAAATCAGTCAATAAATCAGCAAGCACAAGCAAAAATTGAAGATTACATTAGTGTACAATTAGCTACAAAAAAAATTAATATGATCATGATGATTAATTACAAAATGCAAGGAAGATAAACAATAGTCTTCAAGAAAGCGTAGTTGTCAAATGAATGATCAGCAATCCAAAACTTGTAATGGAGAAATTGCACAATATTCTGTAAATAGAGATATTTTCAGGTTCATTTCTTTAGACTCACATTTCTCCCTTTATCCTAATATTTTTGTTGATAGTAATTCATCCCCTCTTTACCTTAATGTTGTTCAAGAAAACAGAGAGGCTAATATAAATGAATTGCATGTTAGTTTTTATCAAGGTAGAGAGATAATTATTGATCATTCTTCCAACATTAATGAATGTGTTCTCAATATTCCTTCTTGTTTTGATGAATGGGAACGAAGAGGATTGTACTGAATGTTGTGAAGTCATTTACGATGATTCCTTTGACATTGAGGATGTTAATTTACCTTTATTTCCATTAAATCCTCATTATCAAAGTCAAATCATATTTGAGAATAAATAAAACTCTAGTTCAGAAATTTTTCCATTTAATTCTCATTTTCATGATTTCAGCATTCAAGAGTCCATTCCAATTTATGATTCTTATGGTGATCAAGTTCTCGCTTCTATTCATATTCTTGAACCTTTCTCTCTTCAAGAAGTTGATGTCGATAACCTTTCTAATTGTACTATCTTGGCTAGTTCTTGTGAGAAGGAAATTGTTTCAAATCACTCCCAATTGTCTTGTAACATTAATTGTAACAATAATGCAAATTATTAGTTGATTTCATTATTTTTCCTTCATTTATTTTGTTTGTTTTCAGATTTTTTTCTGCTTGCATTTTTCAATTTCTAGATGTCATTTGTTAGCATATTAAGCAATTAAATGTTGAAAATTTTCAATGTGCATTAATAGAATCTAAAGAAGAATCTCAAAATTCAAATTATGACCATCAAAAGCTTTGGATCTTCCAATTTCATTTGATGGTTATATCATATCAGCTTACTAGAATGCATTTTGAACATGAATCAACACTTGTGAGTGCATTGATCCAATATGACCAACTATCTAACCCAATTGAAGATCTTATGACATATGCACTAAGCCTCCATCCATACTTCACTGATCCACTTCAAAGTTGCTTGGAAGCTTCATTTTCACATAATATTACTAATAGTTTATCTAATGATTTGTTTCATGGTTATTCAACCTCTCTTTCATGTAATCTCTTCCATTCTCTAGTAACTCCTCATCCTTATTTTTATGATCCCATAGAAATTCCGTTGCAGGGAACTTTCAAAAAGAGAATTCTTGTAAATAAGTTGCTTGTTGTAAATATGTTAGCAGTAAGTGTACTCACTACATTCAGATATAGTTTTATTGGTTTTATTGTATTTTTATTTTTGTTACTGATGTATGACTTGTACATACATGTAGGATATAGAATTCTTGAATGGTTACATTGGAAGTTTGACTATACCTACTTATTTTTTCCTTTCATGTAGTTAGGATTAGGGATAGATTAATTTATATTTAAATTCCTTTCATGCTTATAGTTATTTCATTAGTGCGGATTTTTAATAAGTATGTAATGTGCCTATGATTCTAAGAGTGTTCAAAAAGTATGATTGCTTAAATTACGCTTATGATGTGTTTTCTTATTCTTCTTGATGAAGCTTGATCACATTGTTGAAATTTGCAAAGAAAATCAGGAAGAGTAAAGTCCCAAATAATATTTACAATCAAGTGCTCTCAAGAAATTCAATTCTCAATTCACAAGAATTTCCATATGATAATTTTTCCCACTCTTGTCTCTACATGTTCTTATGAAGTAAATGCAAATCAATAACTCATTACTTAACAGTTAATTTAGATTAAATAAGTAGATGATTTTGAACATATGAAAAATTGAAGATAATTCATGGGAGAATGTCAAGATCTATAAGGTACTCTTATAATCAAGCTCTTCCATGTATGCATAAACATGTTCATCTTCATATGTTGTTAATTTCTTTTTTTCATAGTTTATTTCTTATTTTGCTTCATTTGTAGGTCTTCATTGGCTTGATTTTGGAGACTTGAATTTTACAAGAAAAGTTAATTAGCTTTAGAAATAAGCAAGCAGCTAGCATATTTGAAGTCACAAACATGTTCATGGAAGTATTTTCTTTCTCATTGGGATTTTTTGCATATTGTATTGGTGCTTCTTTTCATATTTCTTTTCCTTTCAAAATTGTGAGATGAGTCAATAATCATATATTGCCTCTCGTTAATGTAGTTGAAATAAAATTATTGGCTCCCTGTTGTTCAAATTTTTCATGGGTTTACAGTTTCTTACATTTTAAATTAAATATGGCCCATAAGCAAATGAAAATTGAACAACAAAGTCATGCACTGGGTTTTAAAAGTGCTCCTATCCATCTTGACCCATTCTGAATCTTGTATTTGCCATGTTGAGTTGACCCAATGCATCGCACTCATCGCATTCCTTCTTCTGAGATGACTAAAAGCCTCTAAGTGGTAAATCTTGGAATCTTGATCCTCTTTTTTTCATTCTTCTAATATTATTTCCCTCGAAATTTCAGACTTTTTGGCTTGTCCAACTCTTGGGTTTATATTATATCAGAAGTATTCTCAAATAAATTCCGAAATTTGCCTCCTCAAGATCCACCTGGCCTATTTATTTCTCTGTCTAATCTCCTTGATCTCGAAGTTTCATAAAGATTATCATTGTATCTGAGTTTCTGATATTATGTTTCTATTTAATAAATAATATCGAGTTTCCTCTTTATTGGAACTCTTCTTTAAAAAATTTATGAAAAATATTTCCAAAGCCTCTTTGTATTTTGAAACTTCAGGATATCAGGCTGTTATCACAAATCAATATAATTATCTTCCTGAAATTTCCTTTTTCACCTCTTTTCATCTCAAACTCCTTTTCTTTGAAGCTTAATTTTACAGACAAATGTAAGTGCTCTTGGAATCAATTTCACAAAACTTTAAGTTTTTTCTTATCAGAACGAAAGTTATCGAAGTTATTTAAAAAACTCTTATGAGATTGATTAGCTTCAGTATTTGAATGTTTGATGTACAATATTCCCACATCATACATTAAAAGGCTTTCACTATTGGACATATTTGATATCGTAAGTTTTATTTATGAAAAATTATGAAATACTTTTGTTCCGAGATCTTGCTTCCCATTAATATTCAAAGACTTTTATATATCAAGACTTCCTATATCGGAAGTGAAATTCAATTAAACTTATGAAAAGTAGTTATACCGAAAACATTTATGAAGCAAAAGCTTTTTTTATAATATTTTTCTCCATCAAGAAATTTTTGGAAACCTTGTTCACTTACCATTGTCACATCATTTATCGATGCCTTATATATCGGGACCTCTTCTAAAATTGTTACGAGATGTTACCTTACCAAAATTTAGTTTCCTGATCAACTTTTTCTTTTATATTTAAATATTTCTATCAAAGCATAACATATCGGGGGTCTAGTATATCGTAAAATATTTCTTAAAAACTTACGAGAAATGAATTTTCGAAAAAAAAATTATAATAAAATATTTATATTGGAGCTTTTGTAACTCATAGTATCTCTATCGAGTCTTTCTATTTTGGGGCATTGGGATATCATAGCTTTATTTCACATCCATTCCTGATATCTCTACTCCAAAATTCAACTTAGAAAGTATCTCGTGGTTTGACATCTTTACACTTAAATTGATATAAGAGAGGTTCGAGTCCCCAACATATCGAGAAAAAAAAAAAATAAGAAGAAGAAGAAGAAGAAAGAACTATTGAGAAACTAGCTGATAAGAAAATTCAGAACACACAAAAGTAATGGATCATGCTCAATTCATATTTGAATTCTCTTTTGTTTGAATTTTTGATATATTGCTTTGTATTTAACATACAAAATTTAGGTCCTCTACATCTACACATGTGCGTCAAATAGATTGGGACTTGGTCTTAATTTTCAAGAGTTTATGAAAACCATGGAGTGAATATGAAATATGAAAAATAAAGATAACAATTCCCGCTGCAATTCATAAAGAAGCACATCTTCATTTTTAATGCATTATGTTTACTTTTGATTCTTTGAACATGAACCATTAATTTTCCTAGCTTTATTGCTCACTTTAATTTAGCTTTAATAAGTTATGCTTTTGGGCCAATGAAAACTGCATTGAAAGCCACTTCTTCATGCTTTTAATTCGAATCAAACAAAGAGGTTGTCCTTTGTTGGAGAAAACGATATTTCTCATGTAAAATTAAATGAAATTCTCCAATGGTAAGTTTCATATACCCATTTTCATCATTTTTGTTTTAGCTTTGTTTTAGTTTTTATTAATATGAAAGTTTGTTTTGCATGTCTCCGTGAGTTATTTTCACACCTCTACCAACTCAGATTTGGCATTCATTCTCCTTTTTAATTGTTTGAACCTTGGACGTGTAGTAATGATTCTCATTAAGTCAGCTAAATTGGGGAGTCCCTGAACTTTCTATTTGTTTCATAAGCATTACTTTTATCATAAAATTGTTAACATGCTTTTATGCAGGCTTTTCTTTGAAATCACATAAAAAAAATAAAAACAAAACAAAACAAAAAACAAAAACCAAAAAATCTCATTTGGTTTTATCTCACCTTGTCACTTCTATTCCCCTTATAGTTTGAGAGCCTAATTGCTTAAAACTCTGCAAGATAGAATTTATTAAATTCTCAACATAAGACAAATACACACACGCTTGTCTTAGTTTACTCTTTGGTTGAGACATTTTGTAGTTGTCTTGTTGGAGTTGTCTTTTTAATTTGGGATGTTCTTTCACTTTTTCTCCTTATTTGACATTTTTGCAGTTTGTTGCTTTCCTCTTTCACTTTACTTTGGATTTATTTTCTTGTTTCCTTTGGTTATGGTTTGATTTGTGTGATATTGTTAGAAATTATGTAGAAGGAAATTATTTTTTCTTACCCAATAGTGGTTAACATACATGGGAAATTTTTACTCTGATCATCTCGTGAGTTTTCATTTACCATTAAAGGTATATTTTTATAGAATCCTATAGCCCTCTTACTTTAAATATTTTTCATGGAGGAACATGCATCCTTTCTAAGTAATATAGTTCACATTTTCAATGAAAGAATTGATTTGAGTGTAACTCAATGAAACCACCCCATCCCTCTACTTTATTAAAAAACCTATGAATGATAGTCGCGAGCAAAGATTTTAGAGTCAACATTATAGAACTATTATATATATTTCCTTAAGTCTCTTTTACAATCCCACCTCTTTCACTCAGGTACATCATAAATATAGCTCACAAATGTGTTTATCAAAAGGGTGATGAAAAGGGGAAGCATGGGAGATACAAGTAAACTCATCGGGGCTATGGACACTCACTGGCGGCGAGGCCGTGATTTTATGGAATTAAAGACAAGCTCATCGAGGTATTGAACAGGCTCGCTAGCAGCAAAGCAATGTCAAAGACCATTCATAATGATGGATATATGATTTATCAAAATATCTTAATTGTACCTTCTTTTGTTTTTCATACGAGGTAATCTTAAATATTAGATATTTCTTAAAATTCGGATTCATGATTTTAGACTCGGTCTGCTTTGAGTACTTATCTTTTTGAACCTATATTTCATAATTTGTTAATGTGGGACCCACGTGAAATGTTTTATTGTTTGACGTCTTAATAAAATTCGTCATTTTTAACCTTTAGGTAAAGCGAAGTTCATCATCTTTTAACTAGAGATAATTGGTTCTTCCACATGTGTTGTCAACTGTTGAGGTGAAAACTCAACACCCCCACTTTTAGCTTATTTATTTCCGTAAATTTTGGCTAAATCAGTGTTTAATATTTTCTTTTGGTTAAGTGTCCAACAATTTTGCCAATTTTTTATTTTCTTTGGATTTTTCTTTTGATTGCTTCATTGTGTTCGAATTTTCACAAACTTTCCATCAATGCTCATTTCATCTCATTTGAATGCACGGTTTTCAAATGGTGCTTGTCAAAAGTTAAGTGATTTTCATCGAGGGCTAAAAATGTACAAAATGTATCTTATTTTAATTTTTGTAAATTATTTGTAAATAATAATTTTTAGTTCATTTTTATTAATTAATTCATTTTTCGCTAACAATCTTACAAAATCGTCTCAGCCAAATTATAGAACAATTAAAATTGTGTGTTATCGGATTTCAAAAATTCATTTCAATTTCAATTTTAATAAAAATTCTAAAATCCGAAATTTAGAAAACTCAAGTGTTTACCATTTTTCAATGTTGAAAGAAACTTAATATAAAGTAGTTGTAGTTTATACAAAGGACGACGGTCCTACCTCACGTGGCCCTCCTCTCCTCCTTTACACCATATCTTCCTCACCTCGGGGACATAAAACCTTGTAACTTCATTTTAAAAACAACTCTGATGCCATTCAATTCCGATGGGTCAAACAATGTTCTATAACGATGGGTCAAAACATTATTATAAAGTTAACAAAAAAACTTCGATATGGCAAAACCTCTTAGGGTTGTTAATTACTTTGTCCCAAGGCCCCATCAGAACCTCGTGACCTTTACCACCTCAGAGCTTTTTTAATTACACTTTCGATTTCTTATTAATTATGATGCCCGATGTACCTCGTAGGCTTGTCGACCTCAGAGCTTCTTTAATAAACTTTTGATATCACACATCACTCGATGCCCAAGGTCGTTCATGCCTCTGATAGGTTTGGTTATATAACACTCACTGTATATATTGTTTCATATAACACTTCAACGTATATAAGACATTTTCTTACCCTATTAAATATTAATAGGGTTATAATATTAAATAATGTTATATTATGTTTAATAATTTAATTAAATTAAATTTTAATTGAAATTTTTATATATTCCGGTATATGATTTAATTATTTTTATATTAAATTTAACATATAATTGGTGTAGTCTAATTTATCTAATTAATAGTTTAATTTATTATATATATATAATATGAATAATTATAGTTAATTAACTCGTTAATTAGATTTTATATATATATATATATATATGAAATAATAAATAATTAATTAACAGTTAATTAGAATTTTTAATTTAATTATGATTATACTTTTTCATTAAATTTTCTAAATTTTTGCCTGCGCATGCATTTTTCCAGAATTCTGATATTTTTGGCACTTCAATTTCGGAGAGGCATATCTCAAGATTTATTCAACCAAAAGAAGCTTGAAATAGGCCGTTGAAAATCTAAGATAGAGGAGAATAATCTGGGAGGGCTAATTTTACTAGATTCAATCATTTAATGACCCAGAAATCTAATAGAATACAAAGTGACAAGTTTGCTACAAAATTTAGTTTTCTATTTTCGTTTGGGAAAAAAATTATTGGCTTAGGAAAATTGTTTGCAATAAGTCATTCCCAAAAATACCCAAAGGCTGATTTGATCCATTTTAAACAATCATAGCATGATAATTTCTTTAGATCTTAATTTATTTTTAACAATTTGATCCATTTAACAATTTGCTTAGAAGTGGTTTGATTTCTATTTTGTGCACCAAATTTGTTTTGATTTCTAAATTTTGATTGGTTTTTTGCAGATGAGCATTTGGGGAGATGAGTAAAGAAAGACTTGGACAAATGGAATTGCACCAACAAGAGGGAAAGAATAATTTTAGCCAATTAGAATTTGTTGGAGAAAAATTATTCTCCAACAACTCTCTCATTTTGATTTTCTTTTGTAATTATAAATATGGCTTTTATAGAATTGACGGGGGGTTCTAGATCTTAAACTTGGGGAGGAAATTCTCTACAAAGATAGGGTTTTTTCCACTACTCTAGGGAGCAATATTTTTGTAGATAAGTAGCTAGTTTGGACCAAACTTGTGGAGATTAAAAGGGATGTATTTAAGCTCTGAAAATTTCATGCTATCATGAAATTTTCTGAGAATTTCATGCACTCAAAGGCTATGATCAGATCTTTAATTTTTGTACACTATTATTGAAGATAGAGGTTGATTGATGGCCTACATTAAATAAAATTTGAGGCAATTTCTGATCTAGATAAGTATATGTTTCTTAAGTTTTGCACTATTGTAAATTCATTTAATATATGCTTGTTTAAACCATTTGAAAGTTATATTTTAGTGACGGATCTAATTTTCATCAAGTTAAATTATGAATTCAAATGGATAAACAAGACATACTTGTTAACTATTTAGAAAATTCATGTCAATTTTATCTTGGTTTTAATAATGATTGTTTTATGTAAAATATTTCCTTAATGCAGTCATATATGTTTTAGTTTGAATTCATTTTATTTGAATTTGTATGTATGTGCACCAAAGATCTTATGACTATTCATAAGATAGTTGACTACATATACTTGCTTGAACTAGTAATAAGCCTTCGAACTATTTCTTTGGCTTATTAACTTCATTTTTATTCCAAATTCAAAGTTGGTCCAAATCCCCTTTTTACCTTTCTCTTGGTTGAGAGGGGGACTAATCTTTATTTCAATCAAGATAGATTTAGGATTTATTTTCAGTTAATTAGAATAGATTTGCATTTAGCTTTAAATATTGCATTCTATAAGTCCTCTTACAAAAGGGGTAGACTTTAAAGTGATCTAGCTAAGCCATAATTCAGGTTAAAGATCACTTTCTTGCATGAGCTCTGCAATGGGGTAGATATGGTCTCTCTTTCCTATTGGCAAGTAATAGACATATTATAAGCCAGCAGAGAAAGAGAGAGGGTAACTGGACCCAATTGAACCAGTATGAACCACTATTCCAAATGGAAAATGAGTTGCTTTAAGTGCTCAACTGGGTAGTATCCCTTACATGTTGATAAGGTCATTTTGGACAATCAACATTTTTGGCACTAGAAGGAGGGCTAACAACTTGTCTTTTGGAGTTCTTTTATTTTTAAAGTTTTTATTTAATCACAATGGTTCCTCCCAAACTTCCAATTTGGACATATATATTTGGACGTGCATCCGCCAATACTCCACTGGAAATAGTAGGACACTTTTCAAAGGTAAAATTTAACGATAAAAGGAATGTTTCTGCATTTGATGATGCCTTGCGATTTTTTGAAATTTTACAAATTCTACTTTTCTTGATATTGATGAAGGTATTTTATGCAAGATTTTTGCTCTTACATTCTCGAGAAAATCCAAAAGATGGTATCAATCTCTTCTAGTTGTCTCTATTCACAATTGGGATCAATTTATCACAAAGTTCCTTTATGAATTTGACAGTTATGATTATGAACATGTATGTAATGAATTTGAATATTTACAAAGGTTTAAAAATGAATCTTTCATAGATTTTACCATTAGGTTTCAATTAAATTTATTAAGATTCAATGTTGAAGATAAACCTTCAGATACTGAATTGATGGAATGGTTTGAATATGTTTGTTCACTTCCTTGCATTCCTAATTCATATGAAATAATTTCAAGTTTTTATGAATCTTCTTCAACCTTTATTAACATGATTGAGAATTTCGACATGGAGGTGCATACTAATTATGATGAAGTCACCTTTGCCATGTATGAAAAAATCCTTCATTTAGTGCACACCTCTTACAGCATTTATAATCACTTTGATGCATTCTCACATGTTAATGAATGACAATCACAAAGCTTAGAATATTTTGATAATCAATTGCAAGAAGATACCAGTAACAAACTTGAAGAAATAACTGCCATGAAATATGAAAATAAACATGAAATAAGTTCAGAAAATCAGTGAATAAATCAACAAGCACAAGCAAAAATTGAAGAATACAAGAATGTACGATTAGCTACAGAAATTTCTAAATATGATCATGATGATTAAATACAAAATGCAAGGCAGCTAAAGAACAGTCTTCAAGAAAGCATAGTTAGTCAAATGGATGATCAGCAATCTGAAACTTGTAATGGGGAAAATGCACAAGAGTCTGCAAATAGAGATATTTTTAGGTTCATTTCTTTAAACTCACACTTCTCCATTTATCGTGATATTTTTGCTCATAGTAATTCATCCCCTCTTTACATTAATGTTGTTTTAGAAAACAAAGAGGCTGATATAAATGAATTACCTATTAGTTTTTATCAAGATAGAGAAATAATTATATATCATTCTTCCGACATTGATGAACGTGTGTTCAATATTCCTTCTTATTTTTATGCATCATATGGGAATGAACATAATTCTAATGAATGTCATGAAGTCATATACGATGATTCCTTTGACATTGAGGATGTCCATTTACCTTTATTTCCATTAAATCTTCATGATCAAAGTCAAATCATATTGTAGAATAAAGAAAACTCTAATTCAGAAATTGTTCCATTTAATTCTCATTTTCAAAAAATTAAGCATTTTCATGATTTCAACATTCAAGAATCCATTCTAACTTATGATTCTTATGATGATCAAGTTCTCACTGCTATTCATAGTCTTCAAACTTTCTCTCTTCCACAAGTTGATGTCAATGACCTTTTTAATTGTACTATCTTGGCTAGTTCTTGTGAGAAGGAAATTGTTTCAAACCACTCCCATTTGTGTTATAACATTAATTGTAACAATAATGTAAATTATGAGTTGATTTCATTATTTTTTCTTCATTTATTTTGTTTGTTTTTATATTTGTTTTATGCTTGCATTTTTCAATTTTTAGATGTCATTTGTTGGCATGTTGAGAAATTAAATGTTGAAAATTTGCAATGTGCATTACTAGAATATAAAGAACAATCTCAAAATTTAGATTATGACCATCAAGAGCTTTAGATCTTCCATTTTCATTTGATGGTTATATCTTATTAGCTTACTATAATGCATTTTCAATATGAATCAACACTTGTGAGTGCATTGATCCAATATGACTAGTTATCTAACCGAATTGAAGATCTTCTAAAATATACCTTAAGCCTCCATCCATACTTCATTGATCCACTTCAAAGTTGCTTGGAAGCTTCAATATTTTCACATAAGATTACTAATATTTTGTCTAATGGCTTGTTTAATTGTTATCCAACCTCTCTTTCATGTAATCTCTTCCATTCTCTAGTAACTCCTCATCCTTATTTTTATGATCCCATAGAAATTCAGTTGTAGGGAACTTTCAAAAAGAGAATGCTTGTAAATAAGTTGGTTGTTGTAAATATGTTAGCAGTAAGTGTACTCACTATATTCAAATTTAGTTCTGTTGGTTTTATTGTAATTCTATTTTTGTTGTTGATGTATGACTTGTACATACATGTCATAGATAGAATACTTGAATGGTTACACTGGAAGTGTGACTATACCTAGTTATTTTTTCCTTTCATGTATTTAAGATTAGGGATAGATTAGTTTAGCTTTAGATTCCTTTCTTGATTGTAGTCATTTCCTTATTGCAGATTTTTAATAAGCATGTAATGATCCTATGATGCTAAGAGTGTTCGAAAATTATGATTTCTTAAATTACACTTATGATGCACTTGTTTATTCTTCTTGATGAATTCTTGTCACATTGTTGAAATTTGCAAAGAAAATAAGGAAGAGTGAAGTTCCAAAGAATCTTCACAATCAAGTGCTCTTGAGAAATTCAATTTTCAATTCACAATCATTTCGATATGATCATTTTTCCCACTCTTGTCTCTACATGTTTTTATGAAGTAAATGCAAATCAATAGCTAATTACTTAATGGTTAATTTAGATTAAATAAGTAGATGGTTTTGAACATATGAAAAATTGAAGATAATTCATGGGAGAATGTCAAGATCTATAAGGTACTCTTACAATCAGAATCTTCCAGGTATGCATAAAAATGTTCATCTTCATTTGTCGTTAGTTTCTCTTTTTCATAGTTTATTTCTTATTTTTCTTCTTTTGCAGGTCTTCATTGGCTTGATTTTGAAGACTTCATTTTTACTAGAAAAGTTAATTCGCTTTAAAAATAAGCAAGAAGCTAGCATATTTGAAGTCAAAAACATGTTCAGGGAAGTATTTGCTTTCTCATCAGGATTTTTTTCATTCTCTATTGGTGCTTCTTTTCATATTTCCTTTCTTTACAAAATTATGATATGAGTCAATAATCATATTCTGCCTCTTGTTGATGCAGTTGAAATAAAATGCTCAGCTCCCTATTTTTCAGATTTTTCATGGGTCTACAGTTTCTCACATTTTAAATTAAATATGGCCCATAATCAGAGTAAAATTGAACAACAAAATCGTGCACCGAGTTGTAAAAGTGCTCCTATCCATTTTTGCCCATTCTGAATCTTGTGTTTTCCAAGTTGATTTGAATCATTGCATCGCACTCATCACATTCCTTCTTCTGAGATGACTCAGAGCCTCTAATTGGAAAATCTTGGAATCTTGATCCTTTGCTTTCCATTCTTCTAAGATTGTTTCCCTCAAAATTTTGGACTTTATGCTTATCAAAATTTAGGTTTATATTATAACGGAAGTATTCTTAAATACATTCTAAAATTTGTCTCCCCGAGATTCACCTAGCTTATTTTATTTCTCTACCCGATCTCCTCGATCTCGAAGTCTCGTCAAGATTATCATTGTATCTGAGTTTCCTATATTATGTTTCTATTCAATAAGTAATCTCAGGCTTCCTCTTTATCGGAACCCTTATTTAAAAACTTTTAGAGAAATATTTCCAAAGCCTCTTCATATTTCGAAACTTCAGGATATCAGGTTGTTATCACAAATTAATATAATTTTCTTACTGAGATTTCTTTTTTCACCTCTTTTCATCCCAAACTCCTTTTCTCATAAGATTATATTTACAGATAAATGTAAGTGCTTTTGAAATCAATTTCATAAAACTTTAGGGTATTTTCTTATCGGAACGAAAGTTATCGGAATCATTTTATAAAACTCTTATGAGATTTATTACCTCCGATATTTGAATGCCCGATGTACAAAATTCCCATGTCATACATTAAAAGGCATTCACCATCGAATATATTTGATATCGTAATTTTTATTTATGAAAAGTTATGAAATACTTTTGTTCTGATATCTTGCTTCCCTTTAATATTCAAGGCTTTTATATATCAAGACTTCTTATATCGGAAGTGAAATTCAATTAAACTTCCGAAAAGTAATTTTATCAAAAACATTTATGAAGCAAAGGCTTTGTTTATCAGAGTTTTGTCCATCAAGAAATTTTTGGAAACCTTGTTTAACAGAGCACTTACCTTTGACACATCATTTATCGATGCCTTATATATCTAGACCTCTTCTAAAATTGTTACAAGATGTTACCTTGTCAAAATTTAGTTTCCCAGTAGACCTTTTATTTTATATTTAAGTATTTCTATCGGAACATATTATATCGGGGGTCTAGTATATCATAAAATATTTCTTAAAAAATTATGAGAAATGAACTTCCAAAAAAAAAATTCATAATAAAATATTTATATCGGAGTCTTTGTAATTCGTAGTATCTATATCAAGACTTTATATTTTGTGCATTGGAATATTGCAGCTTTATTTCACATCCATTCCTGATACCTCCACTCCCAAATTCAACGTAGCAAGTGTCTCGTGTTTCGACATCTTTACACATAAAGTGATATAACAGAGGTTCAAGTCCCCGGAATATCGAATAAATGAAGAAGTGTGACAATACAAAGAAGAAAGGCACTCTTGAGCAACGTGCTGATAAGAAAAATCAGAATACACAAAGGTAATGGATCATGGTCAATTCATATTTGAATTCTCATTTGCTTTAATTTTTGATATATCATTTCATATTTAGCATACAAAATTCAGGTCCTCTCCATCTACACATATGCGTCACATATATTGGGACTTGGTCTTAATTTTCAAGATTTTATGAAAACCATGGAGTGAATATGAAATATGAAAAACAAAGAGAACCACTCCCGCTGCAATTCATAAAGAAGCACATTTTCATTTTTAATGGATTTTGTTTACTTATGATTCCTTGAACATGAACCATTATTTTTCCTACCTTTACTACTCACTTTAATTTAGCTTTAATAAGTTATGATTTTGGGCCCATAAAAACTACATTGAAAGCCACTTCTTCATGCTTTTAATTCCAATCAAACAACAAGATTTTCCTTTGTTGGAGAAAACAATATTTCTCATGTAAAATTAAGTGAAATTTTCCAATGGTAAGTTTCATATGTCCATTTTCATCTTTTTTATTTTCTTCATTTTGGTTCTAGCTTTGTTTTAATTTTTATTGATATAAAACTCTGTTTTGCAGGCCTCCATGAGTTACTTTCACACCTATACCAACTCAAATTTAGCAGTCATTCTGCTTTTTATTTTTTTTAATCTTGGACATGTAGTAATGATTCTCATCAAGTCAACTAAATTGGGGAGTCCCTTAACCTTTTATTTGTTTCATAAGCATTTTTTTTATCATAAATTTTTTAACACGATTTTATGCAGCCTTTGCTTTGAAACCAGATCTACAAAAGATAAAAACTTCTCATTTGGTTTCATCTCACCTCATCACTTATATTCCCCTTGTAGTTTGAAAGCCTAATTGCTTAAAACTCTACAAGATAGAATTTATTAAATTCTCAACGTAAGATGAATACACACATGCTTGTCTTAATTTACTCTTTGGTTGAGAGATTTTATAGTTGTCTTGTTGGAGGTGTCTTTTTAATTTGGGATTTTCTTTCACTTTTTCTCCTTATTTGACATTTTTACAGTTTGTTGCTTTCCTCTTTTGCTTTAGTTTGGAATTCTTTTCTTGTTGCGTTTGGTTATGGTTTGATTCGGGTGATATCATATTAAAGGTATATTTTTATAGAATCATGTATCTTTCTTACTTTAAAAAAATCATCGAGGAGCATGCATCCTTTATAAGTTATATAGTTCACATTTTCAAAGAAAGAATTGATATGAGTTTAACTCAATGAATCCCTGAGCCCATCCCTCCACTTTATTAAAAAACTTTTGAATGATAGTCACAGGGAAAGATCTTGGAGTCAACATCATGGAAGTATTATATCCTTTTTCTTAAGCCTCTTTTACTATCCCACCTCTTTCAATTAGGTACATCATAAATATAGCTCGCAAATATGCTTATCAAAAGGGTGATCAAAAGGGGAAGCATCGGAAATACAAGTAAACTCGTCAGGGTTATGGATGCTCACTGACAGCGGGGCCATGCTTGTATGACATTAAAGACAACTTCGTCGGGGTACTAACAAGGCTAGCTAGCAGCAAAACGATATCAGATACTATTCATAATGATGGATATATGATTTATTGAAAACCCCTATCTCTACCATATTTTGTTTTTCATATGAGGTAATCTTAAATATTAGATATTTCCTAAAATTCAAATTCATGATTTTAGACTTAGTGCGCTTTGAATACTTATCTTTTTGAACCTATATTGCTTAATTCATTAATATGGGACCCACAAAAAAATTTTTACTGTTAGACGGCTTAATAAAATTCCTCATTTTTAACCTTTGGGTAAAGTGAAGTTCATCATCTTTTAACTAGAGATAACTGGTTCTTCTCCGTGTGACGCTAATTGTTGAGGTGAAACTCAACACCACCATTTTTAACTTATTTATTTCAAATAATGGGGACCCTTTTTTTAAATTATGGCTAAATCACCTTTTAATATTTTATTTTTGTTGTGTCCAGTAATTTTGCAAAATTTTTATTTTCTTTGGATTTTTCTTTTGATTGCCTTATTGTGTTCGACTTTTCGCAATATTTCCATCGGTTCTCATTACATCTCTTTTGGATGCATGGTTTTCGAATGGTGCTTGTCCGAAGTTAAGTGATTTTCACTGTTAGGGTTAAAAATCTACAAAATGTATATTTTTTTAATTTTTGTAAATTATTTGTAAATATTGATTTTTGGTTAATTTTTATTAATTAATTAGTTTTTCGCTAACGGTCCTACAAAATTGTCGTAGCCGAATTGTAGAACAATTAAAATTTTGTGTTATCAAATTTCAGAAGTTAATTTCAATTTTAATTTTAATAAAAGTTTTGAGAACCGAAATCTCAAAAAACTCAAGTGACTGTAGTTTTTTAATGTTGACGAGACCTTAATATAAAGTGGTTGTATCTTTTTAATATTGATGTTACCTTAACATCAAGAAGTTGTAGTTTATATAAGGAAGGAAGGTCCCACTTCATGTGGCCCTCCTCTGCTCCTTTACACCATATCTTCTTCACCATGCAACATAAAACCTCATAACTTCATTTTAAAAACAACTCTAATAGCATTGAACTCTGATAGGTCAAATAATGCTATATAATGATGGTTCAAAACATTATTATAAGGTTAATTAAAAACTATAATATAACAAAAATTTTGATGACTTGTTAATTACTTTATCCCAAGGCCCCATTGGAATCTCAGGACCTTTACAACCTCGGAGCCTTTTTAGTCCCTACCGTCCCGCCATGGACTATAGTAATCGAAACGAAGAGAGATAGCATTATTTGAGTTGTTTTCAGTTCAGACTCATTAGCTATAAACAAAGTTTTTCGAGACATATCAATTTATGGTGTTATTTGGCCTCTTCCCGAGGACCAAAGCTGAACCGAACCTAAAACAATAGGTTATATTTTTATTAGTCCTGATATTTTCAAACTTGTAAATAGTACAACCTAAACTAATGTTAGCATTAATTCAAAACATTAAATGGTATGTGAATGTTTTGCAAAGCCAAGCAGAGTGTTTAGTCGGTTGGGTTGGGTGAGTGTCTAAGTCATTTAGAATGGTTGTCACCACCTTTGAATGCATGTTGCTTCTGTGTCGGGAAACGGAAGTTGAAGCTGGTGAGAACAACACGAAAGTTGAAGCTGGTGAGAACTAGAGGATTCTATATCTAGCGAGAATGGGTGGATAATACCTCTATTTCTAGTTGTGTTTCAGGTCGAAAACTAATCAAAGGAACAAGAGAGAATAACAAAGGTCTAAAACCAGGACTCAGGGAACAAGTGAGATCTGGAACCAGGACTGAGGGAATAAGGGAGATGAGGGAACAAGTGAGATCTGGAACCAGGACTGAGGGAACAAGGGAGATCTGGAACCAGGAGAAGCTAGGTTTTGTGTTTCTTTAGGTTAGCAATTTGACAAATCTAAGTGCTTAAGCTATATTAAAAGTCCAACAAATTATGGTGAAGATAAGTCCAACAGATTCTAGTAATTCCTTCAGCTCAGTACAACCACAAAGCTCTAGCTTTATGAGGGATATATGATTGCTTAAATCTGGAAGAACCTGAAGATTTGTATAGTAATTCATCTTCAGTACTTTTAGATTGTGGGGACCTGCAAAATCATTGTCCATTAACCAATTTAGCAAGTATTTCCCAGTGTTTCTTTTTGGTAATATGAGATATTTTATTCATAGCGGAAGTGGAAATTACATGTAAGCAATACAAGCTTTAATTTTTTCTTATATCTTGCTTTCCTAATTACCTTTTCATCCGGCAAAGTTTTCCATACTTCCTCGACTAGAATGCCTCGATGTCTTTGCTGAAACTCAAATCTAGCACAGCTAGTCGCTGCATCTCCTATTCACATGGTAAGCATTTCAGTGGGAAGTTTTCCCATCTCAGCAATTTTATTGCTTGAGGCATTTGTGAAAAGTCTCCCTCAATGAGAGCTCCATCCCTTTTATGTTCCCTGCAAAGAGAAGAATTCATACAATTTCATTAGCATGAATCCCAACCTACATGCTACAACAATTTAAAATTATCTACTAGTAGAGAGAGTAGATCCTCAAAGAATAAATGTTCTATCGGTTCCAAAACATCAAATAAGCATGGCCACCTGATTGAGTAGCATCACGCAAACAACTTTGGAGCTAAGTGATAGTTCCACTTAGACTTGGATAATAGAGGGCCGGTGAAAGGCCGCCGACAGCCACAGGGCCAGAGGACGACCAAATTTTGGTTATGTGCAGCCCAAATTGTGGGCATTGCTGAGACAACAAACCTGCTACAACAGCATATTTGAAGATGCAAAGAGGGTTGATTTGTTCAAATGGAAATACTTGAATTGATAGCTTCTACATTATTATGGGCATTGCTGAGACAGAAAACTTGCTACAACAGCATATTTGAAGACGCAAATCGGGTTGATTTGTTCAAATGGAAATATTTTAATTGATAGCTTCTACATTTTCAATCAAAGTTGAGACTTAGATCACGCAAACAACTTCAGAGCTAAGTGAGAGTTCCACTCAGACTTGGACAATAGAGGGTCGGTCAAAGGCCGCCGGTAGCCACAGGGCCAGAGGAGGGCCAAATTTCGGTTTTGTTTAGCCCAAATTCTAGGCATTGCTGAGACAACCAACCTACTACAGTAGCATATTTGAAGACGCAAATAGGGTCTGTTTGAATGTTGATCAAGTAACCCTGTCCAAGAATAGAATTTGGGACAGTGTTCTCTTCAACAACTAATGACATTAAAGAATCAGGAAAACCAGTAACCAAGGTCCTAAGCTTAAGACCTTTTTGAGAACCACTGAATACAGATGCAAAACTAACTTCAAAGACAGACAAAAAAAGATAATAAATCACAGTATAGTATATGATACAAGCATACGACAGAAGAAAGGAGAGAGTGAGACATACCGTCTCCAAAACTGTGTTTGTATTGGCCATGAATTCATACTGTTCTGCAGTGTCCTCATAAGCCTTGAATGCGTTCCTCCATTCTGCTATGGACCTTTGTTTTACAACAATTTTCACTTTTCTACTTTCTCTAACAACTGATCTTGTGCCTTGTGTAGTTTCTTCATCCAGTGGTTGACACCCTGCAAATCCATCCAGCCTAAATAAGGTTGGTAATCTCCAATATTAAATGTAACAGAAGACTTTCTCTGACCATGGAATTGAAACCTTTTAGGTCCATGTCCCAATACTTTTTACCAAATGCCATCCTACAGGTTATAGCCGTAGCAAGGGATGCCACGGCTTTCCTGATGTTTAAGGGACAAGAATTGTCTGAATTGATAATAGAGCAAGTCATCGCTGAGAATTCCTCTTCTCTAATAAACGTAATAAATGGGAAGTAATCTACCCTCCTGGAGCTCAGAAAACCTGAAGCATAGAGCTTACGCATTTTCCTCTAGTCAGGGCCAAACGGAGAAAATGCGAAGTTCACAAAATTATATGTCAAATGCTTTTAGCAGCAGCGGGTTGCCATTTGTTTGCGAAAAGCTAATCGGCTGCCATTTGTTTGTGAAAAGTTGATTGTGCCATTTGTTTGTGAAAAGTTGATCGTGGGTTTCGAGAAACTCGGTGGCCATGTCTGGAGAGGAAACCACCAAGGTGAGGGCGGAAACGAGGCGAAGAGAAATAGACAGACCTGTCAGCGCTCTTGGGGAAGTGTAATACATGCAGATGAGGTCACAGCTAGCAAACTGCGTGATCCACTCTCGCCACAAGTAAAAAAACATAATTGAAAACCTTGTTTGGGGTGGGTCAAAGCAGGTATGCTCCATCTGGGTTCTATCAACAGTCACTCCCGGCAATAACAAATCTTTCATAGCAGGCATTAACAAGTCTTTCGTGACAGGGACTTGCTGCCTCCGCAACCGATCTTGTTAATTACACTTTCGATTTCTTATTAATTCCAATGCCCGATGTCCCTCGTGAGCTTGTTGACCTCGGAGCCATTTTTAATAAACTTTCGATATCACAAAACCCCTGATGCTTGAGGTCCTTCATGCCTCCAATGGATTTGGTTATATAACACTTAACATATGTAAGATTTGTTTCATATAACATTTTAACGTATATAAGACTTGTTTTTATTGTATTGAATATAATACGGTTATAATATTAAATAATGTATAATATTGTTTAATAATTTAATTTAATTAAAAATTTTATATATTCTCGTATATAAATTTAGTTAATTTTGTAAATGAATTAATATATAATTGGTGTATTTAATTTAATCTAATTAATTGTAATTAATGGTTAATTTATATATATATATACATACCCAGAATGAGTAGATTTTTTATATAAATAAAATGCACTAGTTTGCATGTAAAACTGGGATTTTACAAGGTATTTTCAAGCCTACTAAGGGTTGATGATACATCATTTGTTCCACATTCCTTGTATAAGAATATTCACTATAATTTTCACAAAAATTCCTCATTCTAGAGATCCTATAATTGTATATTCGACAAAACTGGAACAGTAAATATTTACATTTGAAGTAAGTAAAACAGTAAGTGAAACTAGAGAGACTAAAAATCCATTAGCGCTAAACTGTTCAGATCTAGGCCAGTGGAAAATTTTTCATTACTCCTATTCAGATCCAGCCATGTGGTGTCTTCATCGCTCCTCTTGCTACTCTCCTCCACCTTGAGCTTCAATTGCTCAATTTATTTCTGCAACACGTCCACCTCATCCTCCAATTGTATCTCCTGCATAGTCAGATTCTCTTGTTGTTGGTGGTGGATGCTACGTTGTAGCACAGTCAATCCTTCTCGTATCTCCAGGTGGGCCTACACACAATTGTTGTAGGTTTGTCGATTTCTACCTCCAACCAGAGAATTTCCCACCCATGGCCCCCCTGTCCTCGACATGTGATGGCCCCATGAGCCCAACAAGGTGCTATCCTCAGTGCTATGCACACTCGTATCCATCTTCATACTACCTTCATCCATCTTCTCCCAAATTCCATAAACCCCACTAACGCACCCTCCCAACTCTAGGATACCCTTGACCCACGCTCTAGGAACCCATTGTCCTCCAAACCGTCTTCCACACTGGCCTCCAAACTAAGGTTATGTTCCAGATTCCCCTCCCAATCAAGCAGTTATGAGCACTCACACCCAGAGCCTTCTCAATTGTGGCCACACTCAGACACACATCCCTCTAGATTTCAACACTCGCATTTTCCCCAAGGTTCTATTTCATAACCCCCTCCCAATCAAGCAAACTAACAGCACTTAGCCTAGAAACCCTCACCCAAGCAACTCCACTCATATAGAAGCCCCCTGAAGATTACCACTCGAATACGCAGGCACATCAAACACCTTGAGATTCTACGCTACAACCCAGACCCAACCAATGACTCTCAAAGACCTTAGCGTCAGTCGCCAGGCCTTCGCAGAGGCCACCTGAGCAGAAAAGAACCTTAAAACATAAAAACGGAACATACAGTTATTCCTTAAATAGAAAATGCGGGATTGTGTGATGATGCAGTATCGTGGAGAGGTACTGTTGGATCTGTAATCCAGATGAACCTCCATAAATTCCCAGAAATCTATCATTATTTCCCATCTATGCTTCTAGTCCATCATTCTCATCCAAACCTTCCTCCCACGAGAAAACAGGGCATTTCTGAGCACGAGAACTAATTGCTCCTCTGGATTCCCCATTATCTTTCTATTACCCAAGATGGTGCACCGGCATTTATATCATGATCCAAGGCGTGGGAGCTGGATACACTTGCATTGAAATCTTCCATGCACAAGTGTTGTACCAAGGTGAAGAACACAAACACGTCACGGCCACAAGCAGAGGAAGCCCATGCCACAAGGTTCTAGGATAGGCCAAGACTCACATGCAGTGATGCGACAGGGGCCAAAGTGTTGGGGAATGAAGGATTCGGGAGAGGGAAATATGACGGAAAGGAGGGGAGGCGAGATGAAACATAATAGGGGAATAGCAAGGAGAGGGATAGGAGAATGGCAGAGGATAGGGGTGGAAGGGTTAAATGGGAAAAAGGGAAAATGAGGGTAGGGGAAGGGGGGGGTCAAAATGAAAGGGAGGGCGAAGGGGCAGAAAGAGAAACCAATAGGCCAACTTTAGAAACCAAATTGGATAGTCCCCACTTCTAATATTTGCTAACTTCTTAGCTAGACCAAGAATAACATCCCAACCCAGAACTTGAAGCTCATATATGCAAGTAGTGGATGCTAGTCATTCCATCGACCTCATTCTCAATACTTCTTTCTTCTCTCAACTATCAAGCCTGGTTTGCCTATTTGTCAACTTCTTGATTATTCCATCTGGGAATATGAAAAATGATACCAAATCAAAGGAGGGGATCAGCCCTTAGGATCTCTTGATAATTTGGTTTAAGTTAATGTTTTTTGTTGATTAAGTATAGATCATATGCTTAATTATTAACATGGAGTCCCCAAAGGCCTGTATTTTTTTAATTCTCTTCTTTTGAGCCAATGTGAGGCCTAATAAATAAGTGATAAGCTTTTGCTTGGTTGTTTGTCTTCCTTCCAATCCCCCAAGCATATCTATCTTCAATGATTCCTTCGAGATTAATGAGAATACCTCCTCCTCCTGCCACCCCGTATATATATAACCAATGAAATAATTACAATTAATTAACAGTTGATTATAGTTTTCTAATTTAATAAGGATTACATTTTTTTTAAATTAAATTTTCTGAATTTTAGCCTAAGCATGCATTTTTCTAGAATTATCGTATTTTTGGCACTTCAACTTCAGAGAGAAATATCTCAATATTTATTCAACCAAATGAAGGTTGCAATAGCTCCTTGGAAAGCTAAGACAAAAGAGAATAATCTAGGAAGGTTAATTTTAGTAGATTCATTCATTTAATGACCTAGAAATCTAGCAAAAGAAAAAGTAACGAATTTACGACAAAAAGATAGTTTTTCTATTTTGATTTGGGAAAAAAATTACTGCCTTTGGAAAACTGTTGTCAATAAGTCATTCACAACAATACCCAAAGGCTGATCTAATCCATTTGAAGAAATCATAGCATGAAAATTTCTTTAGATCTTAGTTTATTTTTAATTTAGCAATTGCTCAAAAGTGGTTTGATTTCTATTTTGTGCACCAAATTTGTTTTGATTTCTAAATTTTAATTGGTTTTTGGCATTTGAGCAGTTGGGGAGATGAGGAAGAGAAGACTTCAAACAATGGAATTACACTAGCAAGAGGGAAAGAAGAAATTTAGCCAATTAAAATTTGTTGGAGAAAATTTATTCTCCAATAGCTCTCTCATTTTGATTTTCTTTTGTAATTATAAATATGGCTTTTGTAGAATTGACAAGGGGTTCCAGATCTGAAACCTGAGGAGGAAATTCTCTGCAAAGAGAGGGATTTTTGCACTACTATAGGGAGCAAGATTTTTTAGAGAATTAGCTAGTTTGTACCAAACTTGTGGAGATTAAAAGAGATGTATTTAAGCTATGAAAATTTCATGCTATCATGAAATTTTATAAGAATTTTATGCACTCAAAGGCTATTATCAGACCTTTAATTCTCGTACACTATTGTCGAAGATAAAGACTGATTGATGGCCTGCATTTAATAAAATTTGAGGCAATTCTTGATCCAGATAAGTATATGTTTTTGAAATTTTGCACTATTGTAAATTCATTTAATATATGCTTGTTTAAATCATTTAAAGGCTATATTTTAATGATGGGTCTAATTGCCATCAAGTTAAATTATGAATTTGAATAGATAAACATTACATACTTGTCAACTATTTAGCAAATTCACGTCCAGTTTATATTGGTTTTAATAATGATTGTTTTATAAGAACTATTTATTTAATGCAGTAATATATGTTTTAGTTTGAATTAATTTTATTTGAATTTGGATGTATGTGCATCAGGATGACTATTCATTAGATAGTTGAATACATGTACCTACTTGAATGAGTAATAAGTCTTAGAACTATTTCCTTGGCTTATTGACTTCATTTTTATTCTAAATTCAAAGCTGGTCCAAATCCCCTTTTTACCTTGCTCTTAGTTGAGAGAGGGACTAATCCTTCTTTCAATGAGATAGATTTAGGATTTATTTTCTGTTAATTAGAGTATATTTTCATTTAGATTTAAATACTACATTCTAGAAGTCCTCTTACACAAGGGGTAGACTTTAGAGTGGCCTGGATGAGCCATTAATTCAACTTAAGGATCAAGAGGGTTGATCTAATGTCTCTTTCCTATTTCCAAGAAATAGACATACTATAAGCCAAGAGAGAAAGAGAGAGAGTAACTAGACCCAATTGAACCGGTCGAAACCACCATTCCAAACGGAAAAAGGAGCTGCTTTATGTTCCCGATCGAGTGGTCTTCCTTACATGTTGATAAGGTCATTTTGGGCCATCAACATATTTCGCTCTAGAAGGAGGGATAACAACTTCTTGTCTTTTGGAGTTTTTTGTATTTTTAAAGTTTTTATTTAATCACAATGGCTCCTCCTAAACTTCCAATTTGGAGTTGTATATCTGAACGTGCGTCTGCTAATACTCCACTAGAAATAGTAAGACACTTGTCAAAGGCAAAATTTAATGGTAAGAAGAATGTTTTTGCATTCGATCATGCCTTTCAATTTATTCAAAATATTTCAAATTCTAATTTTCTTGATATTGTTTAAGGTATTTTATGATGGATTTTTACTCTTACATTCTCAGGAAAAGCCAAAACATGGTGTCAATCTCTTCCAGTTGCCTCTATTCACAGTTTGGATTAATTTATCACAAATTTCCTTTATGAATTTGACAGTGTTATGCAACCAACTCACAAAATAGAAGAACAGATAGATCAATGACTTAAAATAAGCTTATTCGAGGGGGCAACCTCCTTTAAATTACACAAATGAACAAGTCTTGGATGATACAAATGACAAAACCTCCTTTCTATATATAGGATTCTAAGGGGTCATAATATAATTAAATTCGACATAACAATAATAATATAAAGGCACAACAATAATAATAACAATAGTGGGCTTCTATGGGGCACAATAATAACAATATGGGGACAATAGGGGCACAACAATAACAATAAGGGCTACAATGACAATAGTAATGGGGGAATCACTAGTATTATAGGAACCTAACATGCCCCTCTCCTTCAAAAAAGTTTTGTCCTCAAACGCTTGAGTAGTTTTGGATGCTTTTGCATAAAATTCTCATCCTCCCATGTGGAATCTTCAGCGGGTAAGTTCTTCCACTTGATGAGGTACTTCGAAATTGATCGATTTCATAGTTGTCGAGTTCTTATTTTTGTGACTACTTCAGGTTCCAATATGATTTTTCCTTCCTCGTCAAGTTATTGCAATATTGTTGAATTGGGATCTTGTCACCTATAACATTCTTTAAGCATGAAGCATGGAAAACTAGGTGCACTCAGGAAGCATGCAGGAAGCTCCAATTTGTATACCACAGTACCAATATTTTGCAACAGCTTGTACGGACCATAATACTTTGGTGATAATTTATTATCCTTCTTAGCTTGCTTGAGGGACATTTATTTATATGGTTTTAGTCGTAGGAATACCCAGTCACCCACATCAAAACTTCTTTTGTTGTGATGTTGATCTACCTGTTGTTTCATTCTATTTGGCTCCAAAGTGAGGTTATCCTTTAAGAGTTGGAGAACTTGTTTTTGATGCTCAATTTGATCTTCCACTAATTGAACCTTAGAATTTTCTCTTAAATATGATGTAATGGATGGTGGATAATATCCATAAAGTTCCATAAATGGGGTCATTTTTGCTATAGTGTGAAAGGAAGTGTTATACCAACATTCGGCCAAAGACAACCATTTGACCCATTGTGTTTGTTTATCAGATACAAAGAAATGAAGATATCCTTCCAAACATTTGTTTAATATCTCAGTTTGCCCATCAGATTGAGGATGATAAGATGAGCTATGAGCTAACTAAGTACCAAGACAAGAAAATAATTATGTCCAAAAATTTCAAGTGAAAATGGGATCTTTTTTGCTAACAATAATCTTTGGGTTTCCATGTAGCTTTTGAATTGTTTCCATAAATGCAGTATAAACTGTATTGGCTTGAAATGGATGAGATAATGCACAAAAGTGTGCATACTTGCTAAGTCTGTCAACTACCACCATGATGACACTCTTTCCTTCAGACTTGGGTAAACCTATGATAAAATCCATTGAAACCTCCTCCCTACGTTGGCTTGAAATGGATAAAGGTTGTAATAGACCTGGGGTCTTAATTGTTTCAACTTTATTTGTTGGAAAACCAAACATTCTGCCACAAAATTTTGAATAGGCCATCCCAAAAAATTCCTTCTTAACCCTATGGTAAGTTTTTAAAAATCGTGAGTGCCCTCCTAAGGGAGAAGTGTGCAATTCCATAAGAATATTTTGTTTGAGTTGGGAATTATTACATAGGTATATGTGAT
>APFE030254836.1:147678-164429 GCA_000404065.3 Pinus taeda
TATAATAGTTAGTGCTGCTCGTCCTCTTTTTGTAATGTTTTACGAAATTTCAATCTTGCTCAGAGAGAAAGTTATGATGATTTTCCTCGAGTCATCTGTTTGAGATATAATTTGGGATCCTGCAAAAACCCTAACTTCCTTGGATCATATCTCAGAAATTTCAGCGAGCGAAGCTCCGAAATTTAGATCCAAGTGTCATCAATATTTCTGCTCAAATGGGTTTTTTTTCATATTTTGCAATGTCGTATGAAAAAATTTATAGTGAAAATTTCACGATGACCTCTTTGGAGCAGCAAAACCCTAGAATCCAAAGCTCTGATACCAAATGTTATGCAATCAACTCACAAAATAGAAGAACATATAGATCAATGACTTCAAAATAAGCCTCTTCGAAGGGAAATCTCCTTTAAATTACACAAATGAACAATTATGGGATGATACAAATGAAAAAACCCCCTTTCTATATATAAGAGTCTAAGGGGTCACAATATAATCAAAGTCGACATAACAATAATAATATAAGGGCACGATAATAATAATATGGGGACAATACGGACACAACAATAACAATAAGGGTTACAATGACAATAGTAATGGGGGAATCACTAGTATTATAGTGATCCAGGTGGATATTGGTGGCCACCCGCTAATTCGACTTGGATCCCCTCTAGTACTTCGTGCATTTTTTTCAGTTTCCTTAATTATAGCACAATTTACTATTTTTAACAGTTTTTCGAGTCCTAAACTTCCGGAGCCGTTTTGAGGCCCTAAACGACGTTTTTTGGGAAATCTACCGCTAGCGATTTTTCTTTTTAAAAATCGTCTTTTTCGTCGTAGTCCTCGGAGAGATCTTTCCAACGGGCTATCATGCGCGTCAAACGGAGATAAGACGACCAATTCGCGACCCGGGAAGTTGATGTACCAACTTACCCAAAAACGGGGCCCACAATTTGGCGTTTCATCTTCCAGGGTTAGGTTTTGGAATGTGAAGGGTTTTTCCATTGTTTCTCAACAATAAATAGGCCTTTGAGCCTCATTGTAACACAGTTCAGAGGCATGTAGCCACACATCTCTTCTAAGAGATAAGCTACCATCGCCCTAGCTGGTCTATTTCTATTTCCGGTTGTAAGCATATTTCAGTATTTTCCATTAATGAAATGAAGTATTATTTCCGCTGCATCTTTGTGTATATGGTTATCTCTGCAATTTGTTGCGTTCCTGTTTAAGTCTGGATCATATAGGGACCTAACAAACGGTTATGATTATGAATAGATATGTAAGGAATTTGAAGATTTACAAAGGTTTAAAAATGAATCTTTTCTATAGGTATGTAAGGAATTTGAAGATTTACAAAGGTTTAAAAATGAATCTTTCCTAGATTTTATCATTATATTTTGATTAAATTGCTTAAGATTCAAAGTTGAATATAAACCTTTGGATATTGAATTGATAGAATGGTTTGAATATGTTTGTTCCCTTCCTTGCATTCCTAATTCATATGAAAAAATTTCAACTTTTGATGAATCTTCTTTAGCCTTTATTAACATGATTGGGAATTTTGACACTGAGGTGTATACTAATCATGATGAAGTTGCATTTTCCATGTATGAAAAGTTCCTTCATTTAGTGCACACCTCCTACGGCATTGATAATCACTATGATGCACTCCCACATGTTAATGAATGACAATAACAAAGCTTAGAATATTTTGATAATCAATTGCAAGAAGATACCAGTAACAAACTTGAAGAAATAGCTTCCATAAAATCTAAAAATCACCATGAAATAAGTTCAGAAAATCAGTCAATAAATCAGCAAGCACAAGCAGAAATTGAAGTTCGCAATAATGTACAATTAGCTACAGAAATTTCGGAATATGATCATGATGATCAAATACAAAATGCAAGGCAGCTAAAGAACAGTCTTCAAGAAAGTGCAGTTAGCCAAATGACTAATCAGCTATCTGAAACTTCTAATGGAGAAAATGCACAAGAGTCCGCAAATAGAGATATTTTCAGGTTCATTTCTTTAAACTCGCATTTCTCCCTTTATCATAATAGAGCACTTACCTTTGACACATCATTTATCGATGCCTTATTTATTGGGACCTCTTCTAAAAATTTTATGAGATGTTGCCTTCCCGAAATTTAGTTTCCCAATAGACCTTTTCTTTTATATTTAAATATTGATATCGGAACATATTATATCGAGGGTCTAGTATATCGTAAAATATTTCTTAAAAATTTAAGATAAATGAACTTCCTAAAAACAAAATTAATAAAATATCTATATCGGAGCCTTTGTAACTCGTAGTATCTATATCATGCCTTTATATTTTGGGGCATTGGAATATTGTAGCTTTATTTCACATCCATTCCCAATATCTCCACTCCAAAATTCAACATAGCAAGTGTCTCGTGGTTTGACATCTTTACACTTAAAGTGATATAAGAGAAATTCGGGTCCCTGGCATATCGAATAAATGAAGAAGGGTGACAAGATAAAGAAGAAGGCACTCTTGAGCAACTAGCTGATAAGAAAATTCGAAACACACAAAGGTAATGGATCATGGTCAACTCATATTCAAATTCTCTTTTGTTTGAATTTTTTATATATCACTTCATATTTAGCATACAAAATTGAGGTCCTCTCCATATACACATATGCATCACATAGATTGGGACTTGCTCTTAATTTTCAAGAGTTTATGAAAACCATGGAGTGAATATGAAATATGAAAAACAAAGAGAATAAGTCTCGCTGCAATTCATAAAGAAGCACATCTTCATTTTTAATGGTTTTTGTCTACTTCTGATTCCTTCAACATGAACCATTATTTTTCCTAGCTTTTCTACTCACTATAATTTAGCTTTAATAAGTTATGATTTTGGGCCAATGAAAACTGCGTTGAAAGCCACTTCTTCATGCTTTTAATTCCAATCAAACGAAGAGGTTGTCCTTTGTTGGATAAAACAATATATCTCAGCTAAAATTAAATGAAATTCTCCAATGGTAAGTTTCATATACCCATTTTCATCCTTTTTATTTTCTTCATTTATGTTTTAGCTTTGCATTAGTTTTTGTTGATATAAAACTCTATTTTGCAGGTCTCCATCAGTTATCGTCACACCTATACCAACTTAGATTTTGCATTCATTCCCCTTTTTGTTTGTTTGAATATTGGATGTAGTAATGATTCTCATCAAGTCGGCTAAATTGGGGAGTCCGTGAACCTTATTTTTGTTTCATAAGCATTGATTTTATTAGAAGTTTGTTAACATGCTTTTACGCAGGCTTTACTTTGAAATCAAATCTACAAAATATAAAAAACTTCTCATTTGGTTTCATATCACCTCATCATTGTTATTCCCCTTATAGTTTGAGAACCTAATTGCATAAAACTCTGCAAGATAGAATTTATTAAATTCTCAACATAAGACAAATACACACATGCTTGTCTTAGTTTTCTCTTTGGTTGAGACATTTTATAGTTGTCTTGTTGGAGTTGTCTTTTTAATTTGGGCTTTTCTTTCACTTTTTCTCCTTATTTGACATTTTTGTAGTTTGTTGCTTTCCTCTTTCGCTTCAATTTGGATTTTTCTTGTTTCCTTTGTTTAGGTTTGATTCAGGTGATATTGTCAAGATTTATGTGGAAGGAATTTAATTTTCCTTACCCAATAGTGGCTAACAGGCATGGGAAATTTTTACTCTAATCGTCTCATGAGTTTAATTTACCATTAAAGGTATATTTTTATTGAATCCTATAGCCCTTTTTCTTTAAATATTTTTCGTGGAGGAACATGCATCATTTCTAAGTGATATTGTTCAGTTTTTCAAGGAAAGAATTGATCTGAATTTAACTCAATGAATCCCTTCCATCCCTCTACTTTATTAAAAAACCTCTAAATGATAGTCGCGGGGAAATATTTTGCAGTCAACACTATGGAAGTATTATATCCATTTACTTAAGTCTCTTTTACCATCCCACCACTTTCACTCAGGTACATCATAAATATAGCTCACAAATGTGCTTATCAAAAGGGTGATCAAAAGGGGAAGCATGGGAAATACAAGTAAATTAGTCGGGACTATTGTAACAACCCCGATTTAAAATATAGAAATAATTTTATCAATTTATATGATTAATAATCAAAACCCAACTATTCAACTATTTAACATAGAATTTTCAAAAACACGAGTAGAGACGATTTACTTGTATCAACGATATTCCTTACTTGTTCTTTTGGAGTTGAATTCTCTTTGAATTATGTTAACCACAATGAAGTTTTGGGGACGACTTTCTACTTAACCATAGGCTTAGCTGCACATAATTTTTCTACAACTGGCCACCCCCGAGCCCTAAATCAACGTACTACTACCAGGGAATTCTTTATCTCACAACACTTTTTTCCCAAGAGAATGGATGAAAGAATGATCAATCTCATCTTCCTCATCATCTATTAAATAGACTAAACAATGGAAAAGGGTCTACATAAACACATTCCATGTGTCAACATGCAACTTTTATTTTTTTATTTTAGGTTTTACTTAATTTAATATTTCTCTTAATTTAATTCTTTCTTATTTTATTCCTTTTTACTTTTTGTTAACTTTACTTATTTTTACCACAATTATAGTTCTCTTAATTTAACTCTTTCTTATTTTATTTTACTTTTTGTTAACTTTACTTATTTTTACTATTTTTATAGTTTACTTTTATATATATTTATTTATAACTCTAGTATTATTATTTACTATTTTATTTATTTATTATTATTATATTCTCTTCATTATTTATTATTAGTTACTATTATTATATTTCTTTTATTTTTATTATTTATTTACCATTATCATCTTTTCTTTATTGTTTATCATTTATTTTCTTATATTTTAATATTATATTATTTTGACCCCGATCGGGGTGTGTGCTGATATTTGGGACAGCCTGCGGAAAGTAATGAAGAGTACCTATGATGTAAGTACCACCGCCCCCCATATGCTCAAAGCGATAGGTACGGTGGCCTTTAGCATGAGTGCATGCAAGGGTGGTGGGAAAGGTGGCAGAGAAGATAGCAGAGGGGCAGGATTTATAGAAACAAAGGGCAAACAAGTGGGTAAGTGTGGCGAGTTTGCTTGCGGACGTAGGAGCTGGTGTAGGGGAAAGGGAGGGTGTCCACATCTGCGGCATCAAGCTTGGAGATGGCCTACAATCATTAACGGGTATGATTCTTAGCTCTTCACCTCCTTTGCAATGACGACCTCGTTGAGTTTTTGTTGGGGGTAGAGGAGGATCAATGGGAATGTTAATTGGGGGAAATGCTCGGGGAAATGGAGGTGGTGACTGGCTACAATGGTTTTGTTCTCCTTCATGCACTGTGCTTGTCGGGTATCGCGTCTGCCTCTTGTTGTCCTGACCTTGCAGTGTTTCGCATTGGGAACCTAGGTACAGCATGACGAGGGTTGAGTGGGGCTGGTCGAAGGAGTCAGGTAGGTAGAGGCCATGAAGCTAATGTTGAGGGAAGTGGGGGTCAATTACTATGTTGTATAGGAGCTTGGCCCTGCTATTGAAACCACTGCAATTTCTAGGGTACTGTGAGAAACTCATGCGTTAAGAGAATTGTTAGGGACCTTGAGGGGGACGTTGGGTATGAAAAGGACAATGGTATTGCTCTAGTTTACTGGGAAGAGGGGAAAGGGGAAGCAATTCATGGATGTCAACCTGCCAGTCTGAGGTTAGGCTCACTTGCGTGGCCTCGGAAAGGGAATGCCAACCTTACAGCTTATGTGAGGCACTGGGGGTGGAGGTGTGAGATGAAAAAAGGGATTTGGAGACCGGCCCTTTCTGAGGACTGGATCTCCACCCATTATGGCTCTGGTGCTAATAGTAAAAGGAAAAGGGAGGAGCATGGGGAGGAAGACAGCACCAATAAGTTAATTCAGGGAAGCAACCAGTGCCATAATATGTCAAATTGATTTTGGTTAAAAAATTCTTGTTATGAATAGGTTTCAGGCATCGTTGACATGGCTCGGTCTGTGAAAGGTCACAGACATGGAAGACGGGGCTGGGAGCCCAGAAAGGATAAGCACCCAAGCACGTCTAAGCCCTGCAAAGAGAGGAAATCAGTAAAACATCTTATCAATGAAGTTGTTGAGGCATATCGTGAGGGTACGGATGAAGGCATCCAGATTCTGTTAGAGGAATGAGAATAGGAAATTAAGCAGGGCAATGAAACTGAGGAGGATATGGAAAAATGGAGGACACTTGTCCCGAATCCTAGGAACACTAGAGGTAGGATAATGCAATTTAAGCAAACATTTTACCTCTACTAGCTAATGAAAATCCTATTGGGCAAGGCCATGGAACAGATCTCGGTGGGTATGGCAGTTTCTATCCAAGGTATGTTGAGCTACAAACAAGATCTGTAGAAAATTCAATTCCAACTCCGTAAGCAAGGTATTAGGCTGGACAGAATTGAAAGACACATTCCATGCATCCTGGAACTGTCGGAGATGCCTGGAGCAACTGTTAAGGATCCCGCACCAGTGGAATTGGCCTTAGAGGAGTAGAAGGGCTAGCCAATTTCCCATGTTTACTTTTGTTATATATGCGGATAGCATTTACTTTTCATCATGCAAGTATATGTATAGATAGAAATATAGAGTCTGGTCATGAAATAGAGACATATAAAGCTTAGCTAGAGAGATTGAAACTTTATTGTTTTTGGATGGCTTACAATGCGGATAGGTCGCCAACAGACTTGGTTTCCCATTAGGCAAGTTAAGGCCACCTAGCCAATATATGTGGTGTAAATTTGTCTATTATGAATAGAAAATGAAAGGTCCTACCAAGCTTAACAAAATTTAAAATTATTATATTATTTTATTTTTTATTTTTTATTTTTTATTATTATCAGGGGACATTACATACTCCCCATTTTTAAGGAACTTCGTCCCGAAGTTAAGTTGAATCATTTAACATTTTACTTATTTAATTATTTATTAATTCACATTTTCCCTACACCCTCTGTTGAACTAGTATAACCAACAGGCATCGAAAGTTTCCACAACACCCGAGAAATCTCAAGGAAACTTTGTCATTTTTCCCACTTTTGGAACCAGACATAAGCCTCATCAGTTCGTACCATAGCCCAAGGCTTGTGCCCGGCTTAGACCTCATCTACCCCAAGACATGCACCTGACTCAATACTCCATTCAATAGTACTTCAAACATATCGCAAGGCTGGCACACTCCCTCCACACTCGCTGAGGTGCACAGCCCCAAGCATCGAAGTCCTTACACCCCCACTAGACTTTGGCATTCGAATCCAATATCAGACACTTGGCCTCCAATATTAGGCACTCAGCCTCCTCATTATGGTCCCACAGCCCCTCAAGAGTTTTCCATCAAGAATTGTACAAGACAAAGGAACCACGGGCATATATAGTGTTGATTGAGTTTGTCCCTAACTCATATGGTGTTACATATTCTCCCTCGCAAGTATGGGCTCCTACGAGATCATCAAATAAATCGACGCTCTCGGCCCATTCTCGGATATTCTGTCGATCACCACATCTCAACATGCAACCAATGCATTAGTTATCATCAAAGTATCATAGAAATAATCTACATGCCAACATAACATCATTGTTTATCACCACATTCTGATTAGTAAAGAGTTGCATGCTCATGCATGTCACAAAATCCACATGTAATTACCACATGCTTCACATCATAATATCCTCATAAGTTATAACATCAACATCAAAGACATATCATCACATAATAAATGAGCCATATGTCAAATTACCTCATATCATAACATCATAGTCCCTATGCATATCATGTTCAACATGACCATACACCATCATTATCATAACAACTAAATAAATACGAACCACATGTGCATCATTATCTTCATACCATCATATCTTGAAACCTCATCCCAAGATTATATTTCAACAGTCCTATGTTGATATAACATGAGGGCATATTACTTACACTATTTACAATAAAAATACCATAAGTACAGATGAAAGAAAAATGACATTGTTGATTTTCTGTTATTGTATTACTACACTTCCTTCCCTTCTAAAGAGTATACGTCATTGAAACAAGTTCAACTAGATAGTGTTTTTAATATACCTATTCTTATCGAAAAATCCATTGTTCTCATCTTGTATAATAATAGATTTTGTAGCACAAAATCGTAATTGATACTAATTTATCTCTTTTCACTTCTTAAAATGCATCATCATAAATAATAATAAAAATTTGTTAATCATTTCAAATCATAATCAATTGAAAATGTCAACATTAATTTAAATTACAAAATATTAACTTAGTTGATATCAATTACCTCTAAAAACATCAAATAAAACAACTAATTCTAAATTTAAAATTTTCTTTTCTAGAATACACCTTATCTAAAACCATATTGTATCATAAGCTCTTATTTTAATAAATAAAATAGTAATTTAAACTTATAAATCCAAATCCAAATCCAAATTAGACTTTACCCTTGCTAATTATCCCAAATTGCTAATAAAGACAATATTATTAAAAAAAATTATCTTAACCTATACATACTAGTTTATTTAAAACCAAAAAAAACCACATTATTTATTCAATTAATATATTATCTAATCATTAATAATAAAAAATAATAATAATTCACCATACTATCTACAATATAAAATCAATAACTTTGAAGATTTATTAAAAAAAATTATCTTAACCTATACATACTAGTTATTTAAACCAAAAAACCACATATTTATTCAATTAATATATTATCTAATTATTATATATAAAAATAATTAAAATAATCCACCATACTATCTACAATATAAAATCAATTAACTTTGAAGATTCTTTTTTATACTAGTTTCCAATCTCATTAAATAAGCACTTTATTGTTTTGAGTTTAACTTTCACTACATTAAGTAGGTCTCAAATAACAATAGGAACCACCCTTTTTTACCCTTATCATATTATGTTTGAAAATCATTAAATTTCTTAGATAAGTATAATACTTTAAAATATGTATGCATCCAATTTAATTTCCCAATATAGATATTAACCTAGTAATTTTAAATTTTAAGATTTGTCATATATTTTAATATCATGTAAATTATAGACAATTTATCTATTATAAGTTGGATTACATCTTTTTTTAACTATATAGTATTCATAACATTAATATTTTAATTTCCATAAACACATTTTAAAATTAACTATTAAGAAAAATACTTTATAAAAACACAATAAAAATTAATGAATAATATTAAACTCTACTCGTAATTTTACCTAAGATGAACATTTATGGCGTGTGACTAAAAATTTTCATAGTTTCACATGTCACGTCCATGTGCCACAATTTGAACTAAATGTCAAACTAAATATGGAAATTTATAAAAATATTAAAGATATAGCCTAATGTGGGGTTGAAGATTGGCCTATGATTTGATATATATTTACTGTCTATTTTTTTTTTAAATACCATGTGTCCACCATTCAATAATCTCCACATTTCTTACTCGGTTGACCTAGTTTGCTCTAGCTTTGCAAAAAGTTAGTCATCAAAATTATAATATATTTTACTTTATTTATTAGTCCTTGTCATCTCGGCATGGGACTATAGTAATCGGAAATGAGGAGTTTAGTATTATTTGAGTTGTTTGTTAGTCTTCACTTATCAACTATAAACAAAGTTTGTAGACACATATTGATTTATCATGTTATTTGGCCTCTTCTTGAGGCCTGAAGCTAATCCGAAGCTAAAAGAATAGGTTATAATTTTTTTTTGTTTGATATTTTCAAACTCGTAAATACTACCTAAACTAATGTTGGCATTAGTCGAAAGCATTAAATGTTAGCTCAACTCAACAACATGCTTGTATATACCAACATATAAGCAACAGGACATAGCACGTCGCTGGTTACACCACATGGAGATTGCACAGCACGAGCCATCCACGATCTGCATGTACTACTTGTCAACCAAAAATATAAGCCATCTGCATGTACAAACTACTTATTAGCGAGAAATGTTTCAATGTTTAGTTTCTGAAGTAGGTTTTGTGAGGTGAGGCAGGTGGAAACCTCGTCCAGTATGGAAACACAACACACAACATTAGGCAGAACCAGCCAGACTGGAAACACAACACACAACATTATGCAGAACCAGCAGTAGCAGAAGTGGAGGGAAGAGAAGGAATCAATAGGGTTGGTTAGGCAGAAGCAACAGTAGCAGAAGAGGAGGAATCAGTAGATTTGGTTAGGTATATTCATCCCAACTTGGTCCTCTTGAAAGCAGTTGAAATTTCCCTCGCCTAGGGATATGGGCTTCAATTTCCAGTGCTCTATTTTGAGCTTCTAGCGACGTCATATTGAAATTGAAGTCTTCAATTTGTAGCAGAGTACAGCAAAAACCTTTTCCTTCATCATATCGTCACCCTGCCAATTTATTACACAGGTGATCCATTCATTCATTGGACAAGAATTTAACATAAACATCTCAAAACAATGGCAGTGCCCAGGTAACTGGTACCATAGTTTTGAGAATTTCATAATGTTTTCTTATTCATCTCTACGACAAAAAGAAAACTGATAATATTTTAGAGTTCATACTATAATATTTTATAATAACTCCCCTTGAAAAATCTAACAAGGCATTCCCTGTGCAGCAGCTTGGCTATTTTACCAAAAGACAAAGTCGGGGCTGAGGCTCGATGGGACCAAATGAAAAAATACAGGATCAAGTCAAAATCCCTCTCGAATTGGCCTAGGATTGCTAATAAATAATTCTTACTAAATGCATTGACTAGCTACTCATACTCAATACGAAGTACATCTACAAAATACGAAGTACATCTAAAAAGTATCGGACTAACCCAATCACCGTTTTTTGGCCAAATGCTACCAGCGCTATCTATAGAATCTAGTTAAAGCAATGAGTGATTGGTTTCTTAGTTCTCTAAAATCTTCTTTACTTACCTATAAGTCTTGATCAAGTTGAAAGAGCAGAGTGTTGTCGAAATGGAAGGAATTTATGCTGGCTATGTATCTCTTGTCACTATCTCTGTGCCATCTCCATTGCTTCAGACTCGGGAGGAATTGATTCATCTGCGTGTTGCATCATATCTTAATTTTGTCTCATTGATTGCATCTCGAACTGCTTCTGGCTGGCTACCTAACTTGAATAAGGGGGCTCCTTAATTGGATCAACTTCAACTGCTTCATACTTAACCTTCTTACTTTGTGGGTTTTTCTTCTTTGTACTTTGCCCCCAATGGGCCTAGATCTGGATGAAGTCATTCCTCTATCTAGTGATAGAGCGGCCTTACTAACCTTTCACACCACTAGGAAATTCAACCATTTCTCTAGCGGTGGAAAGGCAGTTGCTTATGAAATGTGGAGGAAAAGTGAAATGCCTATGTGGAGTGGAAACGGTATAGGTTAATATTATCGCTACACATTCTAGAATCACTGGTCCAACCAGCTTCGAGTGATTCTTCGACCAGCTTGCAAGTAACGAAAAGCTAGTAAAAGCAAGTAAGCAGCCAGCCAAGTTCCGCATAGCCTAAAAGCCATTGATGTCATCTCGCCAATCTGTGTGAAAGTCGTGAAAAGCCAGCCCCCCCAACCAGCGAAATAAAGAAGCTTAGCCAGTCCCTAAGAAGGATTAAGAAAGGTAGAAGAGAAGGTAAGAAAAAATAGAGGAAGGTACTCGCTCGACCATCGGGAGAGGAAGGTAGGGAAGTGGGGAGGAAGGAAGAAAGGAGAAACCTTATTCTTCCTCCTATTCCTATCATGTTTAGTAACTGAATTAGTAAAGCACGAACACCTCCACGGTACGGGGTAGTTAAGGGAATATTTATATAAGTAGTTAAAGAAAGTTAGGCATTGAGGTTAGGCCTACCTTCCAGGCCTATGAAACCTGGTTAGTCCCGCTTAGGTGGGTTGTTCTTAGGTGGATTTTTATAGCCAAGAGATTACCCATCGTTAAGTTCAAAGGTCACTCTTATCATATATAAGGTAAGGGGATTCCACTGGGCCTCCATCTTACGTCTTACGTAGTTATTGCCTCGATCTTTTGTATTATGTGTCTCAGGCTTACCCAGTGCGAGTTGGAGGAAAGACATCATTTCAATGTGCCAGTGCCAGAACTATTACCTAGAGGTAGAGTGCACGGACTTGCATAAGAAACCCACCTTAACACTACTATTCTGGTGTGTCAAAGTGTCCAATTAGAGAGTAACTTGTGAATCAATTCCTGTGACACCTGGGATGCATGCATGGATGATCAGCCTCACCATAGTCTAATGTTAATTTAATTTTACTTTATTTATTAATATTTTTTTAATTGTAAGTTTCTCATACATTGGATCTCGTCAAATGTATTCAAATGTAATTTAGGTATTTTACTTTATTTATTAAATTTTTTTTAATTATAACTTTCGCATACATTATATCTCTTCAAATATAATTTAGGTTCTTCGAATCTAATTTAGGTGCAGAGCAATATTCCAATCTCAATCAACTAGGTGGTGGATAAACACAACAATCAGTCAAGCATCTAAGCTAGGAGTGTCGAACATTTTTTTGCTTGTGAATCATGGAGTTTGAAAATAAGAAGCCTCTGATTGCAGAGGATTTCAATAAAGTTATGGTTGATCTAGTATGAGGATCAGTTTTCTTAGTAAATTCATTTGTTGATGTCGGTTCATGATTCGATGTGCTTTAAATGCCATAAGGAGTACTTGTGGGGATAGAACTCGCCTTGTCTCTACTTTCTGGTAAGCAACGGCATCCCATATTTCTCTCACAGTTCTAATTAAAAAAGTGTGAAATCTATCCTTGAACAATATTTGGTTGTCTTGCTTGTAAGGGGGGTTGTTGTTGTTATTTGAGCTAAATTTTCCTTATGTGGGAAATACCCCTAAGTTGGGTTAGGTTTTAGATCTGTGATACACTGAACATGGAATTTGGGATATTTTATAATAGGTGCAAGTAAGTAGTATGGTTTATACAAATGGAGTACAAATTGTCTGTTAATTTGGTTTTATTTTTGGGGTTCTCTCCAAATCCAAAATTTCTATTGGGTTTGCACTCGCTTTTATGAGGAGGAAGGTTAAAATTTGTAGCTAAGGGTTAACAAAAAGGAGGTTTTAGTTGGATTTGTCTCACACGGGGGCACTAAATCTGAAGTGAGCAATTTTATTATTATTATTATTATTATTAATTAATTAATGCATAATTTCGAACACTCAGAGCTCAAATGCACACTAATTGTTTGCCCACACCTTAGACTGGTTTGGGAGATGGGGTAGAAGCGAACTTGGCCCACACCCCAAAATGTCCTCAATCCTAGTGACATAAGTAATTCACCAAACACTTGAGTCATAAGGTACCCTTCATGACTATACTAAGAGTATTCATTGCCTCTCTTCATTGTTGAACCAATGTACTATAACTTAATTGTATCTAAAAATATGTGTGAGCTCAAAAATGTGACATGAGTTTCAAAATGCTTATATGCAAACCATGATAGTGGCAGAGGAGGCCAAATATCCGATTTGTATTGGGTACAGATGTCATAGTGTGCATCTCCATCAACAAACCATGGACATTATTCATCGTTCAGCACATATCCAGCACAAAGCGAGTAACTTGTTGTGTGGAACAGTTCTGTAAGGAATCTCATTGAAAGGATCTAGATAGCACAATTTGAAAGAGGGCATTTTTGGACAGATTGGCAAGTAGCACCTACGTTTGATCTTTCAATCACACTGCACCCCATAGATTTTGTTGGTGAGCTAACCTAATGAACTTCATTGTTGCTTAGATTCTTCAAAAGCTAACAGACTTGTCTTTCCCACATGGCCACTCTGTTCTTGTAGTATTCTTGACATTTTCTATATAGAGAAGCAGACATGCATTGCTAAATTGTATGTTTAAAGTGCCAAATATGAGTGCTTTTGTGAGAGGTTCTGTTGTTTTTTATTTCTTGTTTGCACCAACTTTTTGTTTTCCATTATTACTGTTTTGGCAGTTTTTCTGTTATGGAGGTTCTACCACAACCTAGAGAGTTAGGACGCTTCATTGAAAGGGATCCTTACTTATGGTTAAGAGTTAATTAATATTTAGTGTTAGGTGATAGAATGGAAAATATAGTGTGGTTATTTCCACTTCAGAGACCAAGCTGAAATAGAACCGAATTTTTTGTATAAAGTCTACGACCAGAGACAGAGCAACATCTCTTGTACAAAAGGGAACTTCTTGCTTGCTTTCTCTTCATAGTTCAACTAAGCATAGAACTCTGCACTCCAAATTAACAATATCTCAAATTCTTAAATTTCAAATCTTGTACCATTATTCTATTTTTAGTTTGGTCAATTTTTGAGATAGTTGGTCACAGAATTGATCCTATTTCACTTTCTTTCTTAATCTGCATCTGGAACTAGTCCTTATCTAACATGGTCTAATTGATATGATTTGGTATTGAGCTCTTATCATACTATTTGTTCATAGTGCAATTAAGCACAGGATTTTGTACTTGATATGATTTGGTACTGAGTTCTTATCATACTTTCTGTTCATAATGCAATTAAGCACATGATTTTGCACTCCCAATAAAAAATAGTTCAAAGTTTTCAAATTCTAGTTGTGTTCTGTCATTTTATTTTCACATGGCCAATTTTCAAGCTAGTTTGTTCCAGTATTGCCCAAATTTCACTTTCTTTTTTAATCTGCATTATGATGTGGTCCTTATTTAACATGGTCTAATTGATACGATTTGTTGACTTCTTATCATACTTCAATCTAATGGTCGATTTCAATTTATGAACAGGTAATGTATGAATTGAATTTCTTTGGTCATCAGGTTGACAATTTTTGTGTTGCTTGAAGAATTGTTTTTCTTTTCTTGAGCGTTTGAACTACAAAACTGAAGCCCTGGTATTCTTGGATCTTGGGGGTGTAAAGCCCAGAGTGGGTAGATGGATTAATGTATGAGCAATTTATTCATCTGAAATTGTTGCCCTTGTCCTTTTGGACTCTTTCTAACCAGACTTATTCTCACTTTTATGACCCTCTACTCTCACTGAAGGAGGTGTTGTGGGATGTTTTGTTTCTTAGATTTTATAATGCTCTGTCCCTGAAGAGACAAATTGGTCCCATGATAGATGAGGGAGTTTTTTCTGTAACTCGTGACAAACGATCAACTTAACTAGGCAGTGATATGCTACAACATCCAATTTCCCCTTTTGAATTCTAACACACATTTATTACTGGGAATGCAGTAGGAAATGGGGGATACTTATCCTTTATTGTGGTTTTTGATGGCCCGGGTTTCGAATTTTATGCAGAATTCAAAAATAGTAAGAATATACAATGCTTAGCCTTGCCTCACAGGTTCAATATTTAATGAAATGATATGTTATCTCTCCCCATTCATATGGAAGAGACTCCCTTTTCACCCATTTATGTTTTCTTCATACTTATCATAGGATCTGAAAAAGTTTTTTTTGGCTCTGAGGTTTAGTACTCTATCATCCTTATCCCAAGGCTGCCCCTTAGGAATTCCAGTAACTTCACTGAACAATTCTTCATTTACAAAGATCCTGAATCCCCTAAAAGTCATGTAGAATTCATGGTTTTAGAGTCTTGCTCTTAGGGATGTTAAGAATTCTAGGCAAACTCGAGTGCTACTGCATCGTCGTATCCTTCCAACTTATTAAAGAAATCAAAGCCAACGCCTACGTCCTTCCTAAAAGCATCATAACGCGCATAAGAGAAGCTTTATAGAGGGAACTAGCTCTCATAGTGGATCAATTTTTCAACCTAACTGCTATCCATGGGATTCCTAGATATTCCCAAATCTTCCCTAATAAAAATACCTTTTTAAACGTAATTGCAATTGTTATAAAACCTTGGCAGATAAAAACGCAATTTTATTATAAAACCTTTACATATAACAAAAGAAAAAAAATTAATGATCAGTTACATCAATTGTTAGCTTAAGAGGGGAGATAAATTTGAAATTACATAGCCCGTTATCATAAATGTAGTAGGAAAATAATTATTTGTGAACGTTGTACGAATTGTAGCATAATTTTGTTTTACAAAATCTATACCTGACGCATATAAGGTTTGTCGTGCTAGTTCAGGTTTTTGGACAAGGCAGATATCCTTGACAACGACACTAGATTGAAGGATCTCAACTGCAGAAGTCAATGGAAACTTTGCACAGTCACGTAGGTAGAGGAAACCAAATCAGTGTTGAGATTGTTACCCATTTTCGCGAGTACAATTATGACAAACTTTTGCCTCGCACAGCTGCAAACTTTCTCTGTTGAGCAAGCAAGTACCATGGATAGGAAACTCAAGGGTTTCGAGATTCCAACGGCCTCCCTTTCTGCGATTTCACTCATTACCTTGAACTCGCTGAAGGTATCCTGGATATTTTTGGGGCACTGTAATTACTCTGTTGTTAGTGGGTGCTAAAAAGTTGGGTATACCTCTCTCGGACACGGGCATACAGTTGTTCTTATAACCCGGTTCCTCATTTTCGTTAGTCTTATAAAAGCCCTATGGTTTAATAAAGGAGTTGCTCATGTAAGATGGTTGGTTCGTGAAAAAAACAGGGAGTTCAATGTTCAAAGTACTAGGTTCATGGTCTCCTGTTATTAACTTGGACCATGGTGAGAATTGTAGAGACTCTCTATCTTGAGAAACTGTCTCTTTCACA
>APFE030254838.1:0-12468 GCA_000404065.3 Pinus taeda
GAGTTGCGGCCTCAGATTAGACTGGGGGTTTTGTTGTAAGGCTGGAAGAGTTGGTTGAGGGAGTGGAATAGTTCCTGTTGACTGATATGTCAATCTTGGCCAATTTGTCTGCCAAGGTGAACCTTGTGAAGTAGGGGGAATCCATTGTGGAGGATATGAGTTATTCTGCCAATATGGTGGGGTGTAAGGAAAATTTGGCCAGTCGAATTGGCATGTCTGATTCATCCATTGATTTGGAGAAGGAAACGGCTGTGATGACCAGTTTGGAAATGGGGGTGTAGGTTGGTTTTGCCACATACCATATTGCTGAGCATTATACTGCGGAGGCTGGAAAGAGGAAGTTGGGTCCGAAAACATACTAGATTGCCTAGGTTGCCATTGGCGACGCTGGTTAACAAAGTATGCTGGCTCTGGTTCTTCTTCTGCTTCCTTGTATACTACCTTCAATCCAGGAAGTGAGGGGCAGCTCTTGGTAAGGTGATCTTTCGTACAGATAGCACATGTTTGAACTGTATCTAGTGGAGATTCCTTGTGGCTATGTTTTCTTCTGCATCGGGGGCAGAAAATTGCCAGATTTTGTTCCACCTCCATCTGCTTTTGCTTAGCCTGCACAATATCAAGCTGTGTAGTTAATGTCCCCATAATATCAGTTTTAAATTTTTATAATAAATTCCCAAGTTCTACACGTGTTACTCCGTCTGTTGATATTTTGTTATCTCTAACAAACTGATCGTATTCTGTTGGTTTTATCCTTGTGCTGCCTCTTGAACTCCTGATGCATAAATTAATGATATCAGCAAAATTCTCTTGGTAAATATCCCCTTTTCCCATGATATTCAATGTTTCAATTCACTGTTCTTTCATACCTCTAATCAATGCAGTTTTCAACACATTATCAGGCAGAGGTAGTGATGCATAGGGGTATCTCTATAAATTATTATGGAAACGTTCTACATATTCCTCTAGAGTTTCATTTGGTCTGACCGTCATTTGGAAAATTTCATCTTTTAGTTCTCTTAACCTACAGTAATCCTGATATTTCTTGAGAAAGGATTATTTCATTTTCTCCCAATTGTTTATGACTCCACCACCTAAACCCATAAACCATCTCAAAGCTGCTCCTTTCAAAGTAGAAGGGAACAACTTTAATTTCTGGGGGTCAGTGGTGTAATCGTACCCTCTACATAGCACATCGAATTCACATAATAATGCATCAGGATCTTCTGATGTAAGTCCATGAAATCTCGGGATATGTTGAAGAGGGATTGCTTTCATGGGAGCATTTGCAGCAGAGTCTACTATAGGATATTGCAATGTAGAAGTTTGAGTATTTGGCTGATTCTGCGCCATAGGATCAAATATGTGCCAATAACCTTCCGGAATTTCTAGGAGGGTGTTCCTAGGTTGAGAAGGGACGGCCTTGGCAGGGGCTGTTTTAATGACACTTCCCTTATCTGGGATTTCTATATGAGGGAATGGGGTGCCTTCAATATTAACTTTGGTCGCGCTCCCCTTATTTGGGCTATTTAACAGTTGGATTATCCTAGAAGGATACCTTGGTTCCTCTATTTCCCCTGTTTCCCCTTCTCCTTCACAAAGGTTGCTTAAATTCCCTTCCTGCAGCCGTTCTACCACAGAATTTTCAATTTCTTGAAAGTCCTGTTCATCAGTCTGGCTATGTACCTCAGCGAAGGCTCCAGATGGTGATGCTGTAGCCTGAAGGGAACTAGTAGGCTGTTTAGAATTAATTTTTCTGAGTCCTACTAACGGCTGAGATTCTGTTTTCTTATAGATTTCGTCTTTGAAAGTTGTTCGGCCAAGGGTCACCGGTCCTTTAGCTTTTTCAGGTTTGGCTGACAGTTTGATATTCTTTTCTAACATTTTCTGCTTAGTCATGCACTCTAAAAACTACTAAATCCTATCAACCAGCAATTCTGCTAAGAGAGCGGACGGTGGAGCAGGGCTTTTACATGCTCCGTACGCAGGTTCTTACCTTCCGTTTTTAAGATCCAACTCCCCCCTAGCAGATTTGCGCACTACTCTGTAAAGGGAAAATGGCTATTACTCCTTCCCAGGCAATGACACCAAAATGTAGAACTATAACTAGGGTCTCTCACACCTCTAATTACCCCACATTAATAAGTCAATCCGGGAACGTTTTGTTATTACAAAGAGTAGCTCAATCCGAAGCTATTTGTCCGAGTAATGCTTAGTAGTATAGTGTTTAAAAGATTTGAAAGAAAACAGATGCTAAGCTATAACTAAACTAACCCAAAAGATAGAATCACACAAGACAGTTGATCAGTCAAGGGTACGGAAGCAATAACCCATCCCTCTAGAAACTGATAAAGAAAGGGAATTAGAGCATGGACTTATAGGTCTGGGAGCTAAGCAGTGTCTTGCTGAGGCTCACTACAGCCTTAGGCATTCTCCAACGCCAAAACGACAAAGGCAAGTAAATGAAATGGCAGAAAGTAAAATGGAACAGCAAACTGGAAATGGAACAGCAGTAAATGGAACAACAGTAATAAAATGGAACAGCATTAAAATGGAAACAGCAGTAATAAAATGGAACAGCAATCCTTGACGAATTATGGAACAACAACCATCACCGGTATGTACATGTTCTATCCTATTATAGAAATCTAAGGATAATGAATGATATGACTATTTATCTAAATAGAGTAACACTGCTTTCAAGTCTTCCAAATAACATTTCACATGGATCCAGTGACAATAACATTCATACCATCATTCTGTTACAGAAATAACTGATTAAAGATGCAATTCAGCCTTGAATAGATTCAATGGTATAGTGCTGAGACATTATATGGAGAAATCATTTAGATATTGATTATAACAGAGCATAGCATATCATATGAAAAATGTATCAGATTACTAAATAATAAAGAGAAACAAACCACACGCAATTCACCGTATAATGATACAAAAGCAAGTGTCCTTTGGATCCGGGCCCTTAGCTGCCAATGGTACACTGCCTTAGGTTACTCCAGATGCAAAGACGAAATGAACACCAAGTCTTTTATATTAATTGCATCAACAAAAGTATAACAAAATCAAGTCTCAGTGAGACTCAATGATCAACATTTGTTTTGAAACTTAATGTTATAAAATAGTCATCCCTTTTCTCGATGGTGCTGTGCCTTTATATAAAAGAAATGACGAAGGTATCTAGATAACCAAAGATAAGTTAAAGCAGCGATCCCTCAGGATCAAAGATCCTGAGGGATTCGCTAATCATTTAATTCTTCTCTTTTGTTTCTTGCATTTGCCGACTCGGTATCCTGCATTCTTTTCTTGGGCTATTCGGCTCTAATCTTGCTTGATCTTGTTCGCATCCGGTTCCCCACTGGAGGGACAACAGTTATTTTCCCTTTGCTTCTCGCTTTTGAACGGAAATTCCTTACTTTCACGTCTTCCTACATAGAAAAACGTCAATTATTAGCACTTGAGCTTCCTTTGTCTATTTTTGCATATTTTATCAAAATCCTTTATCTTCTTTGAATCCATAATGCAGAATAGGTTAGAATTATTATTGAAAAACCACTAGATTGCTTGTCAAAAGCATACCTTCCAAGTACTCCACACACCCCCCTGCTTACCCTGTTTCATGGCCTCATGAAAACATTATAGTTGACATGCAAGGCGGTGAGAGAATAGGCTGGAGAAGGGATCTCGCGAGGAGGCCGACAACCATGATGAGCAACTAGATTGTCAAAGAACTGATCTATTTGATCTGCAGGCATCTCATACAAGGCCTGATATCCGGGTGCAGGCTGCCAAATAATTGGACCACGAAATCGATACCCCAACCAGGATGGCCCTGCTCGCAGAATCCGTTCCCCATAGAGGCCCAATCGGTTGGCAGCCAGCTCAAAATTCTCATATTTGAATGGTTCCTTGAGCTGGATGTTTGGGTTAGAGGTCCGGTATCGAAATTTTGTAGCATCGATGGAAAGGTATTTAATAGTCAGGAAATATTCCAGACTATTTCGGATCAATTCTTCGTGCATGGGTCCTAATATCTCAATGACACCTGGGATCCTCATAAGACTCTTATGCTCTCTCCATAGCGTCACTGGGTCTCTAGGTTCAACACGTGACCATAAATCTAGGCTATTCTCTTGTCTCTGGAAGGTGTTGTAAGCTTTGAGCCACTTTAGCTGATTAACCCCAAATGAGATAAAGGCTTGAAATTGTATATCGCCAACAAAAGGGCCAGGATTTAAATCAGTTTCTTGGTCTAGCACAAGGTTGTGCAGGTAAAACTCGCATAATAACCTTTGAACCTTAAATCCATAGTGCTTACAACAGTCTATAAAATCATTAACAGTGTTGATGTGGATAGGTGCTCCTGCACTAACAGCTTTTATTTTTAATCTCAGATATTGTTCAAGCAAAAATAAAGCATAATTTTTAGCAGGGGCCCTACAAGTCAAAACATCATTATATAAGGAACACACGATGTCCATCTGCTTAACAACACTATCTAATCGACGAGTTACCCTAGCAACCTTTTCCTGCTCCTTTTGCCATCCTTCAAAGGCCTGGCTCTCGGACTGCCTAATGTCCCGAAGTTGCTGTTGTAGCTCTTCGTATCTTTCCCTGGGGACTGTTTTCTCTTGCAGCTGCTCAGCTTCTTGCTGAGCTTCCTTCATCATTTTATGCAAGGTCCTGGTTTTTTGATCCTTTTTCCACAAAGCCGTAGAGGCTGGAAGTTTAAGCTGGACCTTTCTATTACGTTGCTTGGAGTTTAGGACTCGAATTACCCTCGAGGGTGGTGCTTCTGTTTGGACCTCTTTGCTTTATGTTTCTTTCTTAATGCGAATAAAGGGTTGTTGTGGTCCTCCTGCCATTGGAGCCTCTTGCTGTTCCATTGGAATGTCCATCCGTTCTTCAGGGCCAGATGGAACAACAGTCTGTCCCTCCGTTTGTTCTTCCATGTCATTTGGAACAGCACCCTGTTCCTCATTATTATTTGGAACAACAGACTGTTCCTCGGTAGTAGGTCTCCTGATGGGGTTTCGACCAACAAAACGGGTTCTTTTCCTTGGGGTTCTTGCTGCTGTGGTCCTCCTCCTTTTCCCTGCGATCTTTTGTATTCTTAAATTGTCTTTCAAAATTTGAATTTGCTGCTGGAGCCTGGCTATAGTGCCCAACAACCTCTGATGTTTCTTTCTTAATTTCTTAATTTCCTTTGCCTCTGCAGAGGTTTTGGTCCTTCAGCTCGCTTCTTCTTCATCTGGAATATCTTCCGGCGTCCTGGGGACAGATTGTCCCTTATTGTTGTCTTCCATTTCATTATCATAACCAGGCAGGTTTTCTTCCCCTGCCTTTTCTGCATGCATTTCCTCGGGTAATTCTTCCTCTGCGGGATCGTCAGGGACGCCTCCTGTGCCGGAGGGCTGGCCATATTCTCCCATATTGGCCAGAACTGCTGCCAATTCCTCCTCACCTGCAGGGTCCTGCAATGGGCTACCCCCTGGCTGTGCTATTTCTTCTTCTTGATTGCCCTGTTCAGTGGCCACTTCTCCCTCAGAGTGCTCATCTTCTTGGTTGCTCTGTTCGGTGGCCATTTCTTCCTCAGAGTGCTTATCTCCTTTTTCAATTTCTCCTTCCAGCTGGTCAGTCTCAGCCTCCGATTGCTCAGCATTTCCTTCGGAGGGTCCTCCTTCTAGTTCTGGAGGTTCGTCCGCAATTTCGATTGGCTAGGCCGTGGTTCCCTGAATCCTTTCAAGCCTTCCTCGTATCCGAGCCAACCGGGCTGACTTCCTTGGTCTTTCAGGTTGGTTGGGTGTGCCAGCAGGTTCTCTGGGTTCTTCTGGTCATTCTGGCGTACCGGAGGGTTGTTTCCGTTTTGAAGCAGTATGTCTTTCTGCTGCTGACTCCTTGTGTCTTTCTAATCGTTCCGGGGTGTTGGAGGACTGTTCAAGTTTTGGGGGTGGTGCAGCCAATCCCCCCTCAACTATTTCAATCAGTTCCTCCCAAGTGCTTTGCTGTTGGGTGAGACTGTGGCTCACTATCAACCAATTCAGTCTGTGGTGGCTAACAACCGCATCTATGTGCTAGGCCTTCTTCAGGCTTCGGGTCACGTCATGTAGTAGTGAATTTAAAAGTGTAGGGAGATTTACATAGCATTTTCCTTTTAAATCAGCTAAAAGTTTCAGGTGATGAGGCCTTACCACGTCTTTTCTCCCTTCGCAGGTGATACAACTTTGCACTGTCTTCGCTAGCTCGGTCCAGGGTTCCCCTAGTGTTGCCGGCAGAACTCCTTTCCCTTTGACTGTCAAGCTTTGGCCTTTGTCCTGGAAAATTTCCATAGCTTTTTGTAATCTTTCCTTCTTCAGCGTCCATATGGGTCCAACAGCTAGTAATACTGAAACTTCTGCGATGATATCCTTCGTAACTACTATCCACTTTCCTCCTACTATGGAGTAGTTTTCCTGCAAATTTTGCAGGAATTCCAGCGCCACTGCTTCCTTTGATTCTTGCAGGCGGCTGAAGTAATTCAACCATCCTGCGTTTTGCAGGATTTTGCGAGCAACAGCGGAGACTGTCAGCTTGTGAGGTTCGCTTTGGACCATCTTTCCGCCCATGATTATACTCAGAAATGGAACAGAAACTGCTTGCGGTGTTTGCGACGTAGAGAGGATGATCGTTGTCAAATTTTGGAAAAGATCACAGAGCATGCAACGAAAAAAGGATCGTGGACGGCAATCTCCGTAGAATGGAATCATCATACCGTTAAACCATGCCATTCCTTCGTACATTATCTTGCCCGAATGGTGTGCAGCCACGTAATCCATGGAGTAATGAGGTTACCTCCCCCTCGCGATCTGATAGGCTATCCCCAGCCGTCAAAGAGAGGAGCAGCAACCAATCGGAAGTCAAATCATAAAGAACAGCATATGGAATTATGCCATGTTTTAGAAAAACAACGAAATGCTGAAACTGAGGCAAAAAGGTAGATCGCGTTTTATATAAGAGCCTGCGTGACATAATGAGGAACCGGGGATTGGACGTTTGTCAAATGTACGAAGTCTCCAGTATTCATTGTCAGTTCCGTTGCCATGATTGGTGGTAATAAATATTCATACGATATATACATTGGGGTGTGACATATGATTTATGCAAAGGATATAAGAGACAGAAAGATTTAATATCATACCTGTTGGTGTAAGTTATTACGACTTCTATGCCATTAACAGAGCTCTGCTGCCAATAGGTGTTCATAACCTTGGCAGAGTTGTTTATTTCACCCTCTGGAGCCATGATCATTTGTGTATATGTTGAAGAGTGCTTTGTCAAAAATGCAGGCCATTATGCTGGCTTGGTAACCAGATAGCCATAATGCCATTCACAAGGTAGGCGTGAAACGTGGTCAGGCCGGCTCGTGATGAGACCCCCTGTTCCAAGGTTTGCTTGTTAATATACCTTCGGACCATATCCCTGGTGTGGTGGCCGTAATGGGAATGCCACTTCGCTTCCATCCTTATGATCATGGTAGGTTGGCTCTCAATGAGACCCCCTATCCTGCATTTGACAATTTTCATTTTTTTTTTTGTTTTCTTTTGCAGAGCACCTCTCTTTTTTGTTTATTTCCACATAAGGGTGGTTCCGCACACCTTAAGAGCGGGGAATGGTGGAAGAAGTCTTATCATCCCAACAGACAGATATAAATCGTTTGTTCTTACTCCTAAGTAATAACCGAGAAAGATTTTTAGGGAAATCGTCATGATAAAGATCACCAACCAGGGTGCCGGTAATAAGACAATGACAGCGAAGATGAAAAGTTAATGTCCCTCCTCTTGTCCTCTTATACATACTGGCTTTATAGTGATGGCGATTTATGATGTGCTGACTTCGGTATATCATGGTTTATGTTCATTGCATAAGTTCATTGCTATATCTAAAAGACTGAGGAGAACATGGCCATAAAGCATCCTCAATAAGGGCAAAAACATGTTGATGGCATTCCTCAGAGAAGAATACATACAGATAAATCGTAGGATACTGTTTCTTTGAGAGGGGCAACGGAAAATCGCAAATGTTGTTCCTTCTAAGAAAGGAACAGCAAAGACACTCAAATGTTGTTCCTTTTGAAAAGGAACAGTAGACACACTCTATTCGTAGGATACTGTTTCTTTGAGAGGGGCAACGGAAAATCACAAATGTTGTTCCTTCTAAGAAAGGAACAGCAAAGACACTCAAATGTTGTTCCTTTTGAAAAGGAACAGAAGACACACTCAAGTGCTGTTCCTTTTAAAAAGGAACAGCAAAACACACAAGTGTTGTTCCTTTTGAAAAGGAACAGCAACAACACACAAGTGTTGTTCCTTCTGAAAAGGAACAGCAAAAACACACAAGTGTTGTTCCTTTGGAAAAGGAACAGCAAAAACACGCAAATGTTGTTCCTTTTTGAAAAGGAACAACAAAATCACACAAATGTTGTTCCTTTTCGCAAAGGAACAACAAAAACACACAAGTGTTGTTCCTTTTCGCAAAGGAACAGCAAAAACACACATGTGTTGTTCCTTTTCGCAAAGGAACAACAAAAACATACAAATGTTATTCCTTTTGAAAAGGAACATCAGAAACACGCAAGTGTTGTTCCTTTTGAAAAGGAACAACAAAATCACACAAGTGTTGTTCCTTTTGAAAAGGAACAGCAGAAACACACCAGTGTTGTTCCTTTTGAGAAGGAACAGCAGAAACACTTGGAATACAAACAGAAAATCAAGAAAACATATATACAAGATGTTATGTACAAGTTATGAAAAAAATGAATTCCTTAAATTATAGGTGAGGAAGATTTCGCTTCCTCTCCTAAAATTTCCATATCAGTATCTTGTCGTAGCTGCTGATAGAAGGATTCCCGAGTGAGTGGCGTTCGATAGAGACGAACTCAGTGGCCATTTACTTTGAATGCATATCCAGAACCGTCAATTGTGGTCAGGGTAAGGGTCCCATTGTCATGTACCTTCTGGATTTTGTATGGTCCTAACCATCGAGTCTGGAGTTTCCCCGGGAAGTCCTGAAACCGAGAGTCGCATAACAGAGCCCAGTCTCCTTCATGAAAGACTTTATTCTTGATAAGTGCATCATGCCATTTAGCTCGCTGTTGTTGAATCAATGCTGTATTTTGTAATGCAGAGAGCCTGATTTCGTCCAATTCATTAATCTACTGTAATCGATTGATTTGTACCTCACTCAGATCTAGGCTGACTTCCTGTGCAGTTCGTAGCGTTTGGATTTCGAATTCTATGGGGAAGATTGGTTGTTTTCCAAACACTAATTGATAAGGTGAATAGCCTGTAGTACTTCTCCATGTGGTTCTATAGGCCCACAGTGCCTCAGGTAGTCGAGCGGCCTAATCACGCCTATGCAATGCAATGGTTTTTGTTAAGATTGATTCTATTATCTTATTACTACTTTCTACTTGCCCATTTGCCTACGGATGGTATGGGGTAGTGATCTTATGTTGGACATGATAATTGTTAAGTGTTGCAGCTAATTTATTTCCAACAAATTGTGGTCCACCATCTGTAATTAGTTCTCTCGGAAGTCCATAACGTACAAACAAATGGAACAAGAATTGTATTATAGAATCTTTTGTAGCCTTAGGCAATGATTCGGCCTCGACCCATTTAGTAACATAGTCTGTCGCCACCAGAATGTATGTCCTCTGATTTGATGATGGATTAATAGGCCCGACGAAGTCAAGAGCCCATCGTTCAAATGGCTCAATGACCAATTGTGGTCTCAGAGGCATTTCACCGGCTTGGTCAGGTCTTCCTGCTCGCTGGCAGCTATCACAGGCTTGTGCAAATTTTTTCGCATCTTTGAAAATTGTAGGCCAATAGTATCCCGTCTGCAATACTTTATGTGCTATTCTTTTTTCAGCAAAATGTCCCCCGCATGGTCCGTCGTGGCAAGCTTTTAAGATGTCGAAGATTTTGTCTTCTCGAATACATCTCCTAATTTGCATATCTGCCCCTGTGTGGAACAAATGGCCTCTAATCCACGAAAATCGAGTGCTCTTCTGAACAATCTGCTTACGTTCCTGAGGGGTTAAGTGTTTTGGTAGCTTACCTACTGCAAGGTAATTGGCGACATCAGCATACCAGGGTGTTCGAACAGCAACAACAAACAGGTGCTCATCAGGAAATTGATCTTCCACTGCTGCTGTTTCAATTGATTTCAGTATTCGTGAGAGAAAATCGGCTACAGGGTTCTTCTTGCTAGGTCGATCCTTGATTGTGATATCAAACTCCTGTAGTAAGATCAACCATCTGGTTATTCTAGCATTCGTAACAGGTTTATTTGCTAAATATTTGATAGCAGAATGATCTGTATATAGCACAACGGGATAGCCTGTGATATAATGTCTAAATTTGTTAACAACATGTATTACAGCCAGGAATTCCTTTTCAGTGACAGTATAATTGAGTTCGGCAGAGGATAAATTTTTGCTGATATAGTAGATAGCATATGGTCTCTTATCCTCTTCTTGCCCCAGGACTGCACCAATTGTTGTATCTGAGGTATCAGATGAGATTTGGAATGGTAAATTCCAGTTTGGTCCTCGAAGGACTGGGGTTGTTGATACAAGCTTCTTCAATTCCTTAAAAGCCTGGTCGCATTTTTCTGTCCACAAGAAATCAACATTGCCAGTTAGAGCATATAGAGGTGCAGCAATACGTGAGTAATGTTCTATAAATCGTTTGTAATACCCAGAAAATCCAAGAAAACTGCGTACCTCTGTTTGAGTAGTGGGGGTAGGGATAAGCAAAAGAATATGGATTTTGGCCGGGTCTACCTAGATGCCAGCTACAGAAATATAGTGCCCTAGAATGAGCCCTTCTGTCATCATCATGTAACATTTTTCGTGGCTCAGACAAAGCCTGGTAGCGATACAACATTGTAGGACTTTTTCCAGGGTATCTAAAGCTGGGTCAAAATCATCTCCATATGGTGTAAAGTCATCCATGTACACCTCAAGTCCATCATTTATTAGATCTACAAAGATGCTAAGGACAGCCCTTTGGAATGTAGCAGGGGCATTACATAGGCCGAAGGGCAGAACTTGATAGGCGAACGTTCCCCAAGGGCAAGTAAAGGTAGTTTTATCCTGGTCTTCAGGGGCAGTTTGGATTTGGTTGTATCCGCTGAAGCAGTCCAGGAAAGAAAATAATTTCTTTCCTGCTAAAGTGTCCAATACTTGATATATAAACGGGAGAGGGAAGTGATCCTTCTGTGTGGCTTTATTTAACTCCCTGTAATCCACGCAAATCCTCCATTTTCCGTTTTTCTTGGGTACCACCACCAGGGGAGAGACCCATTTACTGTCGGAGATGGGATAGATAAAATTAACATCTAAAAGTTTTTGAAGTTCGGCTTTTACTACCTCTTTTAGATGGGGGTTGAGTCTTCTTTGCAGCTGACGAACAGGTCTTGCATCTTTTTCTATATAGATGTGGTGGGTGCATAATTGGGGATCAATCCCTTTCATGTCAGGGTAATCCCATGTAAATGCTCCTTGATATTTTCGTAACAGATTAATGAGCTTTGTTTCTTGGTCTGGTGTAAGGTTGGCGTTGATATTTAGAGTCTTACCAGGTTCAATTTCCACTACTTTACTATTGGCAACAACAGTCACTGGTATTGTTTGGTCATGTGCATCTTTCAAAGGGTCTTTTTCTAGCTCACTATCAAACGTTGGTTCTATCATAAAACATTGTGTGTGAGATCTAGATTCAGTTTGACTAATGAATTTATTGATGGCATCATCTTCTGTTTGATCTTTAAAATCTAAAGCCTTATGTACAGTCAATGGGGATCTGATATTATTAGTAAGGTATGACATAGGATACTGATTAGTTTTGATCATTGGCAAGCTTGGCTGTGCTGGAGGATATAGAACTAGATTTTTAACGTCTGGTCCTTTAGTTATGGTCATATTTCCCTGTCGGCAACCAATGTAGGCATCGGCAGTAGCAAGCCAAGGTCTTCCTAGTATTAGCGGATGTCCATCCAGTCGGGTTTTTGGATTAATTATCAGGAAATCAATTGGATATTCCCGTGAATCTACAGAAACCATGACATCATATAGAGTACCTTCTGGTCGAACTACAGATCGATCTGCCAATTCTAGCAAAGTAGAAGTAGGTTCTACTGATGTGATGCCAAGTTTTTGGCAAGTAGAGGTTGTCAAAATATTGATTGCAACTCCTAGATCAACTAAAGCGTTAGTCAGGGTTTGACCATAGATTTGGACAGTTAAAATTGGATTTCCGGGTTCTTCGTATTTGATCGGTGTCTCTTTTCCTGATAATAAGTTAGATAAAGTGCCGACTACTTGGACTCTTGGGTTAGTGGTTGTATTCCTCCTTGATTTTTTTATGCACAGTTCTTTTATAGTTTTTGCGTATATAGGAATGTCTTGAA
>APFE030254846.1:0-13518 GCA_000404065.3 Pinus taeda
ATATAAGTGTTTTACAGGGAGGCGTTCTCTAAGGTCGGGTGCACATATCCCTCACACCCCAAGCATCCGGGACGAGGAGTCTATTGGGGTTGCGTTTCCCCACACACATTTTTTGGGGAGACGCAAAGGGGTGTATTTCCCCAGTGTGGGGGAAGAGACTCCCCGAAAGGGGTGTGTCTAGGTGCCCCCCTCAAAACTTCAGTATCTAGTATATAGTATATGGTAATATACTAGTATGTTTTGCTTCCAATTTAGATTCTAGAATGATGAATGATGAATTTAATTTTTAGATCAATGTAGATTGAAGAATGATGAATGATATGGATCAATGTATGTCATTATTTAATTCAATTATGAATTTAAATTTTATGTGTGGATCAAATTTCAATTTTCGATGTATTGGTATCCATGTTACTATTAGTTTATTTAATATTTTGCTTTCACTAATGAACAATAAATATGAACTTGAAATATATATATACCGATGTCTCGAGGCACCCTCTAAATTTCCGTAAAATTTGAAGATACTCCCACACGTCTCCTTGTGCACCTCCTCGCACCAGCATCTCCCCACAATGGGGTCTCATGGAACATTGATATATAACTATAATTATTATTATACATTTTCCTAAAAGATATTCTATAAAATAATTTAATTTTTTTTATTTGCGGAAAGTCACATTAGTTTACATTTACATTACTTAGTCGTTCACCGACGGAATAACAACCGATAAATTTGATGAAAACAGAAAGAAAGAATTCAAAGATGTTATAACTTTCATTCCCAGGTTAAGAACATTCCCAACAGCCAATTTCATATAGTAAATTCTTTGTACTTCAAAACCACAATCTTCCACATTCCCATAATGAATTCAGCAAATATACCCTGTAGTTTTCGTGAGCTTTAGTGATGGAAAACGTTGGCTCACTAAGTCCAACTTCTCTGCAACTTGTGCGTTTAATGGTATGGCAATAGTAGAAATTTCCCTTGCTCTGTTCACTGTTATGATACAAGGCAGTTTCTAGAAATTTATAAAGTTGGCTTAAAAAATAAGTATAAGTTAGTAATCCATTTTAAGTGTAAAATTAAAAAATAGAACATTTTTATTTTCAAAATCTCAAATTTTCATCTAAAGACTTAAAGAGGAAAAAATATATCACCACGTAAATAGATGACCATGGACTTTATTACTATTAATAAAATTTGATACCAGCACTCGAAATCACCACCATAGATCACTTATGACAACACTTCGGAACCATGGCACATGTTCACAAGTGGAGGCCCTGAGGAGCTACTCGTAGATTCATTTACATATCAAATATAGATCAAGTTATCCATATTGGAATACTCGGCATGACCTTTTCAAGGGTGGGAGTAATTGAAATTATAGAGATGGGAACCTAGGCGAGGTCGGCCCATTGCAACGAGAAGGTATGTTTTAGGAGTTTCCAACCCAAACGTCTTGTCCATGTCCATGTCCTAGAGTTTTGTCTATCGGGAAGCTTTCACTAGAATCCATGGATGAGATTCGCTAAAGCTATTTAAACAACTTTAAGTCCCAAACTATGTCTTGAACACATCCTCCTCCCTGACCGAAAGGACAACAACTTGTAGTCTCTTCTCTTCACATCCAGCGTGTTCCCTTTGAATCTCTCAAGCCATAACACATTGGGGTTGTCCCATAACTTGTCGTTCCGACAGGTAGTCCACACGTTGAAGAACAACCTTGTGTTCGCAAAATGTCGTATCCAACGATCCTGTAGGGTTGAATTGTTGGAAAGGTAAAGGAGCCAAAATACAATTTTCGCACACAAAACACATGAGTTGCGACTCTTCTATTGATCACACAAACTTGATGATTACAATGAACCCAATGAATGGTATTTAAGCCTTTTCAACTAGCGATTCACCTAAAATAACTTGGCATGCAACCATACACTAAATTTGACTATGACTTAACTCGACTTGACACAACGCTTAATTAACTAACTCTCTAATTTTAGCCAACTTCTCATGCGGGAGTAATTACCTTATTTTAACACTCCCCCTTAATTATGATCGTTAAACTAAGACATGACTCATGACAACTCAAACGTGTACGCTAGTCTGGTCTATGTCTCAGCTATACTTACAACACCTAAGTTTCTTCTATGAAAGTCAAACACATCTTTTGCTAATGACTTACTAAATATATCAGCGATTGATCACTAGATTTACAAGGCTTCAAGTGAACTTCTTTATTGCTCACAATTTCTCTAATAAAATGATACCTAGTATCAATATGCTTGCTCTGTTGATGAAAGACATTATTCTTTGATAATGCAATAATTGAGGTGTTGTCACAATATATTGTTGTTGATTATTGTTGTTTCTACTTGAGTCCATAAAATACTCTTCTTAACCATATTTTTTGACATGTTTTTGATGTTGTTGATACATATTTTTCTTTTGTTGACGAAAGTGTCACAATTGGTTGCTTCTTAGATGCCCATGAAATCACATATGAACCAAGATGGAACACATAACCAAAAGTTCTCATCCTATCATCCAAACTGCGTGCAAAATCACTATCTATGTACCTAATCAAAACCTTCTTTTCTGTGCTTGCATACATTATGCCACAATCTCTAGTTCCTGCTATGTATCTCAGAATTATTTTCCCTACACTCCAATGTGTGCCTTTTGGAGTCTCCATAAATCTGGAAATCAAACCCACTCCTTGCATAATATATGCTCTTGTAGCTGTTAGATACATGAGGTTTCCAACCAATATTTTGAATAGAGTTGGATTGACATGTAATCCTTCATCATCTTTGCATAACTTTGTACCTGTTGTAACTGGTCTAGGGATGGGTTTGTAATTTTCCATCTTGAATCTTTTCAGCAAATCTCTAGCATATTTATTTTGACAAATAAAGATTCCTTTTTTCATATTGTTCAACTTCTATGCCAAGAAAATATTTCATGAAACCAAGATCTCTCATCTCAAATTCTTTCATCATGTCTGCTTTAAATTCATTCAATTCAAAGTCACCTGTATAAATCATGTCATCAACATATAAACAAGCAATCAAAATCTATCCATGCTCATTTACCTTGTGTACAAGGTACGCTCAATGTTACTTCTGCAAAATCCATTCTTGATCATGTAACTATCAATTTTTCTATATCAAACTTTAGGAACTTTCTTGAGTCCATAGAGTGCTTTCTTGAACCTCTAAACTTTGTCTACTTTACCTTCAACTTCATAACTTGGAGGCTGTTGCACATGAATTTATTTGTCTAGAATTTCATTCAAGAAAGATGATTTCACATCCATCTCATATACTTTCCATTTGTTCCGAGCTGCGTTGGCTAGAACATCTCTTACAATATCCAATCTGGCTACTAGAGCAAACATTCTCCAAAATCTATTTTCAGTTGCTGCGAGAATCCTTTTGCTACAAGTCTTGCTTTAAATTTGTTAATTTCACCTTTCTAATTCAACTTTGTCTTGTACCATTTTACAACAACGATATTTTTGTCTCTTGAAAAATGAACCAAATCCCAAGTGTCATTCTTTTTAATAGATTTAATTTCTTCATCCACGGCTTGCACCCAATTTTCATCTCTGATTACTTCTTCAAATGAAGAAGGTTGGAATTACAAAAATTAAAAATTTGAACTAACATCTAAATCATCATAAATATCTTTCATACTTCTCATCTTTCTCTTACCATTGCTTGATTCATCACCTGATTGGCTACTGGGAGAATATTGATCAGTTGATCTGCTTGAAGATCCATGCTACTTTGAAAATCTTGGAGTCCTTGTTGGTGTGTCTTTGTTTGGTACCTTCACTTGTGATTCTTGCTGCTCCTTTTTTGCTACATCATCTTCCTCCATTATTGACACTTTTGCATCAATTATTTTATCTACAGTTCCATTCCACGACATTTATTCTTTGAACACAACATCTCTACTGATTATGGTCTTCTTGTTAACACGTTTATACAATTTGTAATCTTTTGATTGCTCGATATAACAAATAGATATAAATTTTTCACTTTTATCATCCAATTTTCCCCTTAACGGTTTAAGCACATGTGCATAAGTTACACATCCAAATACTCTGAGATGAGATACATTGTAAGATATACCTGACCATGCGTCTTCTGGTACTTTGTTCATCACAATCTTTGTACGAGATCTATCTGTCACATAAAAAACACATGCAACTACTTCCATCCAATGCTCATTAAACAAGTTTCTTCCTTTCAACATGCTCGTTGCCATATTCATAATGGTTTTGTTCTTTCTCTCTGCCACACCATTCTGCTGCAGTGTGTATCTAGTTGTAAATTTTCTTTTGATTCCATGTTGTTTGCAGTACTCATGGAATGTCTTTGAATCATATTCTCCACCATGATCTGACTCCAATATCTTGATCATTTGATCACTTTGGTTCTCTTCTAAGGCTTTGAATTCTTTGAACTTTGGACAAGTTTCAGGATTTTGCTTCAAGAAGCAAACCCAAGTCTTTCTGCTATAATCATCAGTCAAAGTGAGGAATTAACAACTTCAACCAATCGAATGTGTTCTCATAGGTCCACACAATTCTATATGCACTAGCTCAAAAGGTTTCTTTGCTCTATATGCAATTCCCTTTGGAAAATTTTCATAGTGTTGCTTTCCCAAGATGCAACACTCACAAGTATTAGCTGGTTATTTGATGGGAGGTAATCGTCTGACCATCTGTTTCTGCTGCAACAATCTTAATCTAGAAAGGTGAAAGTTTTCAAATCGAAAGTGCCATAACGAATAATAATTAGAACATGAAACTGTAGAAGAACTGACCTGATCACAATAATTAATAACTAGAGGAAAGAGTTTGTTCCTCATCACTTGCATCTTTGTTATCAGCTACCTGCTTGGGCATTTGTCATATATAGCACACTATTATCCTTGAAAGATAAATTTGTATCCTTTTTGTGTCAATTGACCAACACTTATCAAATTATGTTTGAGTCCAGGGACATAATATACCTATGAGATTGTCTTCAGCTCCCCCTGCTTGGTCAGAATGTTGACCACTCCTTTTCCATCTACATCTATAGTTTTGTTAGTCCCCAACTTTACCTTTGTCTTCATAGACTAATCCAAATTTGTAACCAAATTATTGTTGCTTGTCATGTGGTTATTGCAACCACTATCTAATAGCCACACATTATTAGAAGGTTCATGCATGGTATGGAAAGATAGGAACATGGAGTTATTAGTCTCTGTAGTGACATTAGCTCTCTGGTTCCCTTGGCCAATTATCCTCTTCCTGTAATCATGGTCATAGTGACGACATTTATTACAATAACAATATCTCACCTTTAACTTGCCAGTTTTTTGATTATTTCCGAAGCTTCTGCAGCTGCTTCCACTTTCATGTTCATGTTCTTCTCGGCCATATCTCTGACCACCATGTCTTTCACTTCATCCTTTGCCTCTCGATCTACTTTTGCCTCGACCTTTGTCTCTTGAAATAGAAACCCAACTTTTGAAAACAGATTCTAAAGTGGAATCCTTATTTTTGTCTATCCTTTACTCATGTGATAAAAGTGATCCCATTAACTCATCAATAGTTAGTGATGTCAAATCATTGGCTTCTTCTATGGCTACTAACACAACATCAAATTTGATAGACAAAGACCTGAAGACTTCTTCAAGCACCGTTTGACCTTTAATTTCCTCACCATAAATTTTTAACTGAATTACGATAGTCATGACCCGATTCATGAAAGAATTGATGTCCTCTCTCTTTCATCTGTAGAATTTCCAAATATCTCCTAGTATTTTGCAACCTAACAATACTGAATTTGGCCATACCTTTATAGGTTGTCCCCAAGGTATCCCATGCTTCCTTTGCTAAAGACGTGATCATAATCTTCTGGAACATTGCTCTGTCCACTTCTTGTTAGATAAGCTGCAATGTTTGTGCATTCTTTTTCTTGTCTTTCTTCCATAGATCCCTCTCTGCATTAGTGAGAGCTCATTATTTTTCTTCATCCTTAGGTTATGAAAACCCAAACTAGACATAATCTCGAACATCATGAGTATGCAATGTGGTCGCCATCTTAATGGCCCACATATCATAGTATTTACGTGTCAACAATGGAAACTAATGCTCAAAATTTGAGAAAGCCATTTTCTTCATAAATTCTCCTTTTAAAAACTTTACAAATCCTCCATAATAATCTTATAAAGAAAACTTTATAAAAATTTCTTTATAAAAAACCCTTAAAAAAATTCCTAAATATAATAAATCCCCTTTTTTTCAAAAATACATTGATTATTTTTTTTATAAAAATAATCTTGAAAAAATAATTACATAAAAAACAAAACCTAATATAAAAACTCTTTTAAAAAAACTTTTTGTAAAAACTTTTTGATCCTCCCGTTAACACTGTGCATATACCACTTTAAGAAAAAATTATGATCCTCCCATAAACCCACTGCATATACCACAAAAAAAAACATGCCACGTATAGTGAACGTGAGTTTAAACTTTCAAATGACGAGTTTTAATGCCTCGTTCAAATTTCAACACAAGGTTCCAGGGGATTTGTTGTTTGACCCACCACCGCACCTTTCGACAGGCAAGACCATCGTTGATAAAATTGCCTCCTTCAACGCATGTTAAGAGAGGGGAAGAGGAGCGTTGATATATTTTTTTAAATTATTTAACGATTTTTTTGTTCATTAATTATTCAACAATTTAACACACTGAAAAAATCACTAATTTTTTTCACTTGCTCTTCTTCTTGATTGGGTTTGCTGGCTCCACAGATTTGTGACCCTTCCTTTGCTTTGACACCAATTTGTTGGAAAGGAAGAGGAGCCAAAATACAAATTTCACACACAAAATACATGAGTTGTGGCTATTCTATTGATCACACAAAACTTGATTATTACAATGAACCCGATGAAGAATATTTAAACCTTTGCGACTAGCGATTCACCTAAAATAAATTGACATGCAACCACACACTAAATTTGACTATGAATTAAATTGACTCAACCTTCTCTAATTTTAGCCAACTCCTCATGCAAGAGTAATTAGATTATTTTAACATGGGTGGAGAGACGGAGCCAGTGGATAGAGCCTCACCATCTCCTTCACTACCCAATGCAAATAATCTAGCTCACCAATGTCCTTTTCTTCCACCCACTTATCTCTTCCCACAACTTGGTCTAGTGCTTCCATTTATTTTTCCAAAGTCTCCAAATTTTTCAGGAGTTGTGACAGGGCCCACTCTACCATCGTCGCAACGGCCTCGGTGTTGCCTGTGATCATGTCTTGCACACCAACAATTCAAACATTTTAGAGAACTCAAAAAATATTAGCATCACTATAAAATAGCATGGAGATGGGAAAAGTTGCAAAGTACATGCCAGAGTGTATGCTTTCACTTTGATTCAATTCATATTCAGTTTCGGGTCATCGTCCTGCTACAACGAAATGTCCACCATATCATTAGCCACATAATTCTCCATACCTTTTCTTTGTTTGTCATGCTCTTCCACTACTTCCTCTAGAAATACATCCGACCACTTACTCAACGTCTTCATGCGCTGTACGTAGCCCTGGAGATCCAGCCATGTGAGCCACTGTATAAAGTCTCCAATATTAAAAACCCCATTTAACACGAACAACTCTTCCAACATCTCCTTTAATTCCTTTGACCTGATCTTGTTCCCCACTTCCTTATCCAAATACCTTCTTCCCAACACCATTCGAGAAATTATATTATTGCTCATAGTATATGTCTCTTCTCCAATTTTTACATGAAGGCCCAGCTGGTTGGTTTCGAACACTGAATCTAACATCTGGGCCACTTCTTTTACTCTGATGTACTCGAAGGATTTGATGTGCATAGCATTGAAGAGGTCTGTTGAGCCTCATGATTCCTTCATTTTGACACTCTCCCTTACCTATTTTTACTTTCCTTGACCATCATCATCAACTTAATAGGCATCAAACTACAAAGTTTTTGACATGGTAAAGTATTTAATTGTCTTATCTTTCATATTTCATAATTTTCCTTATTATTGAGTTAATAGTTGTATTGGCTACCGAATTCGAATGATTCTGCAACTAATCTCTGTTTCTATAGCCAATTCCATGGTTTACCAGGATCGAAGGTGCCAACTAAGAGGAGAAAGATATGGACACATGGGGATTGATCCCTTTAGCAGTTTCCTCTTATTCATCCTAACCAGATCATCAAAAGGATTGTTCGATTGCGTGGTCAAAGGATAAAGTCAACGTGGTTGCTGAATATGCGAGCGAGAGTCTGAAAATCCTACGCTTCATGATTTTCTTTGCCAAATAGAAAATCGTGAGTAATGATATCTCGATAGTTGTTAGAATCTTAGTTTAAAATTTTGTTAGCTAAGGTGGATGTAAAAGCCTCGAACAATTATTGACACGGGCTTTTATAAATACCGTGCAACAAACATGAATAGAAGGTTTCTCTTTATGTATGTGATGGTGATGTTATGAAACTCTGCTTTTGCTCTGTCAATTAAGAAAACCATTTGAAGTTCCAATGCGTAGCTGATTTTTCGATTGAAGTTCTATAACCACCTATTTTTGGAGGGCCCCTGCAAAGAGTGAAGGTTTTTCATTCACATATCTTTTTCGTTTGTTACAGTTATTCATACGTTTTAGAATTGGTTTGCAGTCTTGATTTCATTCGAATAGCGATAGCAACATTTTAATAATCGTTCCTTTTTTTAAGTTAATGTATAATGATGTTAATGTTAATGTAATTTATTTTCATAGATCTCTTTATGATTGCACAGTGTTTCATTTCAAAGTTAATATATTTCTTTAGAGTTTCATTTTACAGTACTTCATTTCAAAGTATGTGTGATTTCTTCATGGTTTTCATTTCAAAGCATTCAATTTCAGAGTATAAGTGATTTTGTTATAGATTCATTTCAGAACCTTTAATTTCAAATATGAGTGATTGATGATGATAGATGTGTGGTTTTTCATTTTGAATAAAAGCATTTTCGTTTTTATGCAAAATATTGCTAAAATGTTAGATAATTAATTTTTCTTTTATAGATTAAATTTGTGTTGCAATAGATTAGTTAATTTTTCTTAATAAGATAATGTGAGTTTTCTTTAAGTTTCATTTAGCAAGTCTGAAGAGCATTTTTTATTTCATTAGAAAAGAACAAGAATATTCAGTGTGTTAAAATCCATTTTCTTTGAAGAGTAAGATAGGAATAAATTGCATCTTTAGAAATAAATCTCAATAACTCAATCATGTAAATTAACAATCTGATTTAATAAAAGGTCTTCTAGTATATATAGTGCACTTGCATTTCAAAATCTTACCAACTCTGATAATCCATGTAACAATTTAAGACAATTAAATTGACAAACATTTTGGCATCATTGTTGGGGCAGTGTAAATAGAGGTCTTAGTCCTTTTCATTTTGATAAAAAAAAAACAAACGACAAAAACAAAAACGTGATACACATAGCGAAAGAGACTCTAGGGGTAGATTTTTAGATAAAGTAAAGAGTTTAATTCCAACAACATCCCTCACCCCACCATGACCTTGTAGTGCCACACCACCCACACAAACTTGAATTCAATCCACAGCAGGCAAACACAATCTCCCAAAGGTATTATGATCTGAAATCCAACCTAGAGATTCACCAACTTCATCAACAAAAGCCATAATAGAAGAAGAAGATCCCATATCCCCAACAATAGGAGTAATTTTCCTATCTTCAACTGGAGAAAAACTTCTAGCTCAAGATCTCGAAGTTCCTACTCAAGAAGAGGAAGAAGAAACATGCTTTAACAAATCATTGATAGAATAACCAAAGGAGCTAGAGGAAGTTGAAAACCCAATCCTGGAACCAAGACCATATATTAGTTTTGAAGAATCTATAATGGCTGGAGAAAGGGAATGAGAGGTACATAATTTGAATGGTGAACAACCTAGGATTGGAGGAGGAAGAGGACGAAATAGGGGAGGTGGAAGAGGAGGAGGAAGAGGAAGAGGAGAAGATATAAATCCAGAACCCTTTGGATTTCCTATCCTCGATGAGGATACAACTGTGACAATGAAAAATATCTCATTGTTTATCCTTTCTGATCTGAAATGATCATATGTTAAAAGATAGCTCTCTGAACCATCTTTCCAACACCTATCATGATTCCAAATTTTGACTGTGGATGCCCCTATTACACTTAAAACAAAATCGACTATAACCATTAGAACCTACATTCAAAAACCCAAAACCACTCTCCTCTCCTCTTCATGAACAAAATTTCCTTTATAACTTACCATATGCATTCCAAATCCCTCCACCGAGTTTAGGAATGAATTTTTTCTAATTTGGGTTACAAAAGTCTTGGTCTAGTCATGATATACCACCTAGGGGTAAGGTACATGGTGGTTGAATTAGTTTTGCACCAAACTGTAACTAAAACCAAAATATAAACTTTATATTAAATCATAACTGCTGGTGGTTAGCTAACGACATGGAGAAATGGTCGTTTGACATGTAACAAGTGGACGGTTAATACCTCGGCGCCACCTGGTGGATAAACCCGATGGTTCCGTAACTGAGTGGAGATTGCGTCATGTGACAACTGGAAATGGTAGTCTTCCTAGTGGTTTCATTGGTGCGGTCTACGGTGATCTCCACCCTGTTAACTTCCCTATTCACATGGTTACCACCACCCGGTTAAAGTTCCTAACAGTCTACGGTGACTCCGCTCAGTTACCACAATGTTGTTCACATGGTTTGAACCATTCCCTGCATGGTCTAGTTTTGGTGATTAAGATTGACATCTCCGCCGCTTACACACTGTAACTACTATCTCCCAACTGCACACATGACACACTTTGACACAGTTAACCGTTGTAGTTAGGGGACATGTTATGTGTTTTGTGATGATTTTATAATATAGTTTGAATAGGCCGACAGTTCGAAACATAGGTTTATATGTTTTGTAACATGTCCAATAGGCTTAGGACTTACGGTAAAGGTATTTGATTGTTGTTTAGGTTTAGTTTAGGGTTTAGATGTAATGTTTATTACAATGCAATGTATTTAGATATAGGTTAATGGGTTTAGGTTTATGGTTTAGCAGAGGTTTATATGGTTTATAATGTATTTACCATATTTGGATTAAGACAAGACATAGGTTTAGGTTAGGGTTTTTTTTTAATACAATGTATTAGGTTTTAGGCCTTAAGACTTTACACCACATTGTTCTTAAAGCAACCATTTTTACAATCAATTGTCACAAAGTGACATTAAAACCCCACATGACAACAAACCTTTGTCGACATCCAAACTCTGCAAGGCGAATGCTCAACCCATGTCGAAAACCATATCCTGGTGGAGTTAATGACAACCTCATGTCGACAACCAGGCACAAAACCATATCAACTAAACACCATGAAAAACCATATACATTGCTAGACAACCTAAACCATAAAGAACACTGTCGAAGCTGAATGACGCTAGACTGAATGTTGTCGACGACACTGAACCTATGTAATTAATCTGATGAGATCCTCATAAACCACTTGCAAACTTTCATGGACTAAGGAGTGAATATCCTAAAACATTTCTCTTTGAATTTGAAGTCTTGTGTATATCATATGATTATTTGCATGATTCTTAAAAGTTGAAATTATTCCCTGCAACCCTTAAATATGCAGCATTAAAATGGTTTATGAGTTTAGGAATAAACTCCATAAGAACATGGGAACAAATGAAAACTACATTATTAAAGAAATATAAGGACTATTGTATGCCCCATAATATTAAGGATGAAGTCTTTAAAATGGTACAGAAAGAAGATGATAATCTTGAAGACTTCATTGAAAGATTTTCTTATAATGTTAAGAGGAAAAAAATGAATAATCTATATGAGGAAACTTTGAAAGCTCTCTATGAAATCCATGAGAGATGAGTGGATTGATATTCTTAATCTAATGGTTAAGGAAGACATTTCTCAGTTGTCACTAGGATAAATTTGTGAGTTATGTATACAAATTTCAAGAGGCAAAGAAAGAACCTGGAAAAATTCAAGAGATCCTCTTTTATCAAGGATTAATAAATCTGCAACTCGGACAGGAAGTGGAGCAGAATTAGGAAATTTGCTTGATAATTTTAAAACAATATTTTAGGGAGTCTTAGTGAACAAATTGACACCCTTAAAATACAAAACAAGCAAAAATCTGAAAATGTTGTATTGTCCATTTTATGCCCTAAGTGTAGAAAGAAACATGTCTTGAGAGAATCTCCTCTTGATTTAAATATTGTAGAAACTTGTGTTATATGTGCGGAAAATAATGATATAAAATAATGTCCCTCAATACCAGGTCTTAAAGATGTTTATCAAGAAGAAGGAGTACCAAATCAGGTAGATCCTCTTTGTTTTATTGCTAAAAGACCTTGGCAGAATCCATAGCCAAATACAGCTCAAGGTTTTAACACTCAACAATTTACACAATCACCACAAAGTAATTGGATTGCCCCAGTGCATTGGAAATCTTGGCCACAACCTTGGTTACAAGGATGGAAAAATCCTTATGGAAAGTACCCTGAATATCCACAATATCCTCAATTTACACAATTTCAACAATCATATCCTACTCTTCCTCCACAATATTATCTACATCATGTTCAACAAACTCAACCTCACAATTTGAATCCACAACTTTCATTACCATTTCCTTAAAGACCAAACCAATTGCCTGCCCAACCACTCCCCAATCCAAACAATAATAAAAACTCACAACCTGTTTACAATATGGAAGGACAAAATTTTCAAACTTACATGATAACTCCACTAGATCTAAATAATGTTCAACTTAGATCTGGTAGAATATTAGAGAAAAAATCACTATCAGTTGTTATTAAGGAAAGTGAAAAAGAAAATATCTATGAAGTCTCTTAATGAAAAAGAAAAAACTCAAAAACAAGTTACTCCAACACATTCAAATAATTCGACTCATATTATGGAACAACCTTTAGTATCTATTTTAAAACCACCTTTTCCACAGATATTAAAAAATGATGAAGGGGTAGAAAAACATATTTTATTGCCTGATTATGACATGTTAGATGAACTAAATAATTTTTTCATAAAATTTCATTTGCTACAAGAAATTAAGGAAATACCAATTTTCACAAAGACAATTAGGGAATTGAGCATAAAAAGACTAGGAATAAAAAGAAAAGTAGTCAAAAGAATCCAACTAGTTGGAAAAATTGCACATATCACGATGGGTAAGACAACAATTCAAATATATCTTGATCCAGGGAATCGCATTGTGAAAACACACATAAATGGTGTATAGATCCCAAATACATTGATTGATCTAGGAACATCTATAAACATCATGAGTAAACAAACTATGAATCAATTAAAAATTTCTAATCTTCAATATGCACCTACAATGTTGCAATTGGCGGATAGATCTGTAATCAAACC
>APFE030254846.1:13951-29320 GCA_000404065.3 Pinus taeda
GTATCGACCTGCAAAAACAACAATAGAAGTTGAAGATGAAGAATAGATCGATGATGACATTGATATAAGACCAATATTTGCCACTTCACAAATAGATGAGAAAGATCAAATTTTGAATTTAATGGAAAATAATGAATCTTCATCATATAATGAATTTAGTCAGATTTTTCAAGAACAATGCAATATTGAATATTTATCATCTCATCAATTATCCCTGCATTCTATGGAAAAATTTGGCAATTCTACAATTTAAATCTTTCAAGGAAAAACTTTGAATATCAACAATAATTTGGAAGAATTTCAAAAGGAACAATTAATAAAGATGTCACAAAAACATTCCTCTGCATATGCATGGGAATATACTGACATGAAGCGAATTGATCCTAATACTTGTATTCATCATATCTACATTGAAGAAAATTCCAAACAAATTCGACAACCTCAAAGAAGAATGAATCCAAATCTAAGGGAAATTGTTAAGGGGGAACTACAAAAACTGTTGAATGTTAATTTCATCTATCCACTCTCAGAGAGTCAGTGGGTTTCACCCTTAGTAATTGTTCCTAAAAAGAATGGAAAATGGAGAGTATGTATTGACTATAGGGAATTGAATAAAGCCACTTTAAAAGATCACTTTCTACTTCCTTTCATAGATCGGGTTCTAGATACATTGGCAGGAAATAAATATTTTTCATTCTTGGATGGTTTTAGTGGGTATAATCAAATCCAAGTAGCCCCAAAAGACCAAGTTAACACTACCTTTACCCACCCATGGGGAACTTATGTTTACCGAGTACTTCCTTTTGAATTATGTAATGCCCCTGCAACATTCCAGAAAGCAATATTAGATATTTTTTCTGATCTAATTCATGATTGTGTGGAAGTATATGTGGACGCTTTTACAGTTTATGGAAATTATTTTGAAGAAGCTCTTAAAATTTTGGAAAATTTTCGCATTAGATGTAAAGAGCAAATCTCTCGCTAAGCCATGAAAAATGTTTTATGATGTTTACCGAGCGAATTGTTTTAGGACACCATATTTCAGGAAATGGAATTAGAGTGGACACATCGAAAGTAGAAGTTATTTCTAAATTATCAATTCCAACCTGTCAATGAGATGTTAGAAGTTTTCTTGATTTCACTGGTTATTATAGAAGATTCATAGAAAATTTTATGAAAATTGAATCTCCACTTTTCAAAGTTCTTACAAAAGACTATGACTTCAATTGGAATTTTGATTACCAAAAGGCCTTTGAAACATTAAAAGAGAAAATCTCTGAAGCACCCATTCTTAAAGGACCAAAATGGAAACTACCTTTTCACATTTTAACTGATGCTTCAAACACAACATGAGGAGTTGTACAAGGACAAAAGGGTTTAACTTCTTATGCCATTTATTACACCAGTAAAACTTTTGACTGCTGTAGATTTAAATTATACTATAATAGAAAAGGAGTTTTTAGTTATTCTCCATGCTATCAATAATTTCAGACATTACATTACTGGATACGAAACTTTTGTACATACAGACCGTTCTACAATTAGGTACTTAATGAATAAACCTGTCAGTAATGACAGAATTACAAGATGGTTGTTGTTGTTGCAAGAGTTTAACATCACTATTTTGGATCGACCTGGGAAACAAAATATAGTTGTTGAATTTTTATTTAGAATTCAAAATGATAATAATGATGTACTTGTAGAAGACAATTAACATGATGAATATTTTTTGTAGTATATACTAAATCACCTTGGTTTGCAGATATTGCTAATTATTTGGCTACAGGGAAGTTACCATCATATTTATCTACTTGAGAAAAAAGAAGGTAATTCAAATTAGTGCATCTTATTCATGGATAAATGAATAATTGTATAAAACAGGGCCAAATGTAATCATTTGAAGGTGTATTAGAGAAGATGAAGTACCAGAAATATTGAAAGCTTGTCATGATGATCCATGTGGAGGACACTTTGCTAACAAAATAAATTCCTACAAAGTCCTTCTCTTAGGATAGTGTTGGCCTTCCATTTTTAAGGATGTTGAGGAGTATGTTAAGAGATGTAATAGTTTCCAAAGGATGGGGAAACCTATTCCCTCTGATGAAATTCCTCTACAACCTCAGGTACTTATTGAGCCTTTTGAAAAATGGGCTTTGGATTTTTTTGGTCTAATTAATCCACCATCGAGACATAAAAGGTACATTATTGTTTGTATTGATTATGTTACAAAATGGGTAGAAGCTAAAGCGCTTCCTTTTGCTATTGAAACTATTGGAGTTTCATTTTTTTCAAGGATATCTTTACTCGTTCTGGTGTTCCAAGGAAAATTGTAATAGATCAAGGTACCCAATTCACATCCAAGCTGGTACAGAAGATAATGTAAGAGTACAAAATAAAACATCGGAAGTCCACTCCATACCATCCACAAGCAAACGGACAAGTTCAGTCCACCAATAAAGTAATTGAAGCAATTCCCACCAAAATTGTGCATCTGCATAGAAGAGACTGGGCAAAAAATCTTCTAGAAGATTTATGGGCATACCATATCACATGGAGAAACACTACAGGGCATACTCCCTATGAACTTGTTTATGGGAGGCAAGTCCTTTTTCCTATTGAGTTTCAAGTAAAAACTTTCAAGGCAACAGTTAAATTTGGTCTTGATCTTTCAAACGCACAGAAACAAAGAATGGAACAACTAAATGAACTCGATGAGATAAGACAAGATGCAATCCAGAGAACCAATATAGTTCAACAATAGATATCTAGATGGCATGAAAAATATATCAAAGAAAGAAAGTTCTCGCCAGGAGATTGGACATTACTTTTTGTTTCAAAGTTCAAATATTTCGAAGGGAAATTTCAAACTCATTGGCTTGGGCCCTATGAGATTGAAACAGTCTTTGATAATGGTCGAGTTAGGATTAGAACTATTGATGAAGAAAGGACCACTTTTCTTGTGAATGGTCATTGATTAAGAATCTAACATAAGCCATTGACAAAGGAGAATTTTATCAAACATTTGCAAGACAACACTGATTTCTAGTTCGTTAAGAAGGATTTTCCTTCTCCTCCAAGTTGACTCATAAGTCTTTTCCTTTTCTAAAATATATCTAAAAAAAATAAAAAATAAAAATAATGATAAACATATATAATAAATTTTGTACAAACATGAAAACCAACACTATTGGCATGTTTGTACATAAAATCTAGGGTGAAAACCAAGTAATTTTGGCATTCTAAACTTATTTCCCATTCCCATTTTCTTTTTTTCCCTCTTCTTCTTTCTAGAATAAAATAGCTACAAAATTTATAAGATTCTAAAACTTTGACAGAATTCTGCAGCTGATGTTTGACAATGACTACTAATTGGAGTAATTGAAGAAATGATCAAGTCCATCCTCAGAAGCACCTGAAGGCAATACAAAAAGGAGCAATGAAATGTAAGAATCATTAATTCAAAAGGTATGCAAATATTTAATTTAATAATAAGGGTCAAAGCATTAGTGTATGAATTATAATGACGGTATACCACTGGTTCAAAAACCATCATTGTCAAAAGTGAAATGAAAATATCTTGTCATTACACAACACTCGTCTGAATCTCTGAATTCATTGTTGAAATCATCCAACTCACATCGATTCATACCCTAATGGTCACTTCACTTGTTTTTCACCTCACACTTGTTTATACTGTCACCGAAGCCATTATTCCGAAACCCTGACTCATACCCTGTCAAGAAGCGAATTCTGAGGTAAAACTTCTCAACCATGGGCATCACAGTAAGAATAGAACCAAATGGAAGGAAATTCATGGAAGGATATCCACAGGTGAAGGAAATGCTGAAGAAAGCACATTGGCTAGATTTTGTGGAAAATTTTGATGGTTTTAACAAGGAAGTGACTAAATCATTTTCCAAAGCTTTCGATGGAGTAGAGGTTGAAATTGGAGACATCAAATTTGTAATGAGAGAATCTCTTATTGCTGAAGCTACCAGATTGTCAAGAGTTGGATAAAAATGGTTTAAGAACAAAGGTACTGAAGGAGAAGAATGGAAGACCTTCTTGAAAAACTAGGGTATGGATATCACTATTTTTAAGAAAGGAATTCCCAGTACATCACTTAAGGGTAAATGGAGAAATTTGTTGCTAGTTATTCATAAATTTGTCACCTATGAAGGAAGATTTGGTTGTATGTTCTTTTACCACATTCATTTGATGATTCATTCTCTCGAAGAGAATGAAATCAATGTTCCACATTTTATGTTAAGTAGCTTAAGTAAAATGTCTGTAAATGTTCATAAAAAGATTCAATTCATAGAAAACACTATGTATCACCATCACCTTAAAAATACTCATTGAATTTCACCTTGAAAGACTAGGACATAATTGGGATAGTTTCCTAGTTAGAAATCATTTTAAGGAGGAGGATCAGGAGTCATGTAGCAGCACCAAAGAAAAAAGAGGAAGGGAGAGAATATTTGAGAATACTATTAAAAACTTACCTCAAAAACAACCACAAGAATAGTCAGAAGATGAGACTCCTATTGCAAAAAATTTAGGAAGACTTAAAACAAAATCTATTAGAAGAAAGAAAACTAGTGGAAAGGAAGAAAACACATCCAAGAAAACAGAGGAAGCTAAAACAGAGAAGAAAAAAGTTAAAATTAAAAACCATTTTCCATCATATGTAAGAATAAGCCTTAGGCTTAATCAAATTGTTGGCATTATGATGTATGTGTTGTACTTGATGGCAACCCACTTGTAGCAGAACAACTCACTTGTATATGGTAACTAGATGAATCTACAGAAGAGATATCAAATGTCATAGAATTCGTGACAGTAGTGTTTACAGATGTGTTGAAATGTAGGGTAGCTTCAAGGAATTAGTTCAGAAGGCAACTCACTCAGATGAAAGATCACAATATAGCAGGTAAATAGCAAAGAATTACAGATCAGTCTTCACAGAATGAAGAAAGAGAGGCATACGTAGGTTAACTATTGACCAAGCTACGTATACACGTAGGTTCACTGTATACAAGTCGCGTATACATACACACACACTTTCACATAATGAAAAGCATGTATACCTTGGTAAATTAACTTTTTGGTCCAAAGTATTTGGTCCATGGTAATTTGATCCACGGTATTGGTCCAAGGTATCTGATCTGAGGTATTAACCCTAGGTATTCGGTCCAAGGTATTGGTCCTAAGTGGTTTTGGTTCATGGTATTGAGAAAGGCCTAAGACTATGAAAAGAGGAGAAGATCATTAGGCCAATGTGTGCAAGTATTGAATATCTGATGAAGTGTGAGATCTAATATGTAGGTTATTGGCTTATGGTGTCATGCTTGATCTGAACCAAGGATGAACCTTACCGTTTGATGAAGGATAAGATCTAATGATGTATTAAGATCTTAAGACTAGAAGTGAATTATTCTTATGTGGCTTGATCATGTATTTGAATAACTGACATATGTTGTAGTCTGTAAATATGATGATCTGGTTATGACTAAAGTCTGGAATAGTTGTAATGTTTAAATCATGATTTACAAATCTGTACATAGGTTCACTTTAGAAAAGGAGCGTATACACGCTAGTTCTACATATCCAAGCAGTGCATACATCATAAATTTGAATTGTAGATCTGTACACTGGTTCACTTTGAGGAAAACGCGCATACACGCAAGTTCGACACATGGAAGTAGTGTATACCTTATAAAATATGTTTTAGCTGCTTCTGTTTGCTGTTGCAGTGTTTTGGGTTCTGGCTTGGGTTCTGGTGACTGTATTCTTGTGACAGCATTCTGAATAATCAGATAAATGGGTTGTCAAAGTGGTTGATCGATTCAGCTGTGGTTGGTTCAAAAGGAGATTGGTTGATGCATATATATATTTGATGATTGAATGATGTTATTGATGGATCTAGTCTGAAAATTTATGAAACGTGGTCCCTGGAAGAAAAGAGAAGGTTGTAGCCTTCTATAGCTTGGCACTTACGTACTAGTAAACATATCAGCTAGTACAAGAGCTAGGGGGTTGTAGCTCCCTTCTAGTAGAAGCTGGAGAATGAGAGAAGGTTGTAGCCTTCTACAGGTAGAAGCCTACGTACTGGTATAAGACTGCACCAATACAAAAATTGTAAACAAAATTTTCTTATTATTAAAAGAAGATAGAGACCACTGGAGTAGGTGGTTTTCACCCACATTGGGTTTCCACCTTATATCCTGATGTTCATGTGTGTTTCTTATGTGTGATGCTTTATTCTATTTTTTTTGCACTGTCTAATGAATTCCTGATGTACTAGTCAAAGTTCAATGCATGATAATTTGGGTAAATCAACAAATCTTTGCATATATATTGGTTGCATTAAGTACAGTTGTGTATACACGCTAGTTCACTAAGATGAAGTAGTGTATACAAATCAGTTTTGAAAATTAAATTATTGATATGATAATACTAATTCACCCCCCTCTTAGTATTATTTCCAACAATTGGTATCAGAGCAAGTCCTTTAGAATAAGCTTGATCTCTTGAAGGAAGATCTAGCATCATGAGTAATCAAGAAAGCGGGGGATCCATCAGACTACCAATCTTTGATGGGAGAAACATTGTTTATTAGAAGGTAAGAACCACAACCTATCTTCAATCACTTGGAACAGATGTCTAGGAAATCGTGGAATGAGGATATACATTTCCAACAACAATTCCTATAGATACGACAGGTAAAAAGCAATATGAAACCAATTCCAAGGCTGTCAATACATTATTGGGAAGTCTGTCACAATCAAAGTTTGTCAAAGTTATGCAGCTCAAATCAGTCAAAGAAATATGGGACAAAATCATCCTAAGCTACGAAGGAGACTCTCAGGTAAAACGTGCTAAACTGCAAACTCTCAAAATTCAATATAAGACTCTCAAGATGCACAATGATGAAAGTATAGTTAGTTACTTCTTGTGTATGGATGAGTTTGTTAATTGCATGAAGAATCTGGGTGAAGAGATAAAGGAATTTACCTTAGTTGAAAAAGTTTTAAGATCCTTGTCTGCTAAATTTGAATCAAATGTATCTACCATAGAATAAAAGAAGGATATACCGACTATTACTATGACACAACTTCACAGAATCTTAACTGCCTTTGAGATGAGAAAAGGAGGTCCATCAGATATGAGAGAAGCCACATTCAAAGATTTGGCAAAATGAAAAGAAGAACTCAATGAATCAGGACATATTTCAGAAGAAGAAGAGGAAGTAAACTTTGTCAAGAATCTTCAACGGGGTTCTAGAAGATTCAGAGGTAAACTACCTTTCAAATGTTTTTCCTGTGGTAGAGTCGGTCATTATGCTACCAAATGTCCTCATAAAGATAAAAATGATAAAGGGAAGGAATCTGCAAAATGGAATAGAAAACAAAGTAAAAGTAAAAAGAGCTACTATACTCATGAAGATAACGGTCGTTTATCAAATAATGATGAATATGAAAATAGTAATGACTTTAGACTTATGATGGCTTATGAAGATGATGATTTCTTGGATGCTTTAGATGAAGATGACACTTATGAAGAAATATCTATACTCAAAATTTGTTTCGAAGAAAATAATATGATTATAGATACCTTGACATACCAACTTGCTGATAGAGAAAAACACAATGAAAAACTAGAATGTGAAATTGTGGGTCTAAGAAAGGATCTTGAGAAAACAAAAGCTCTCAATCTTAGATTTGCTAAAGGATCATAAACCTTAAATGAAATTATCAAAGTGTAGCATTCTCCTTTGATAAAGATAGGACTTGGATATACTGAAGAAGCATCTGAATCATAGAAGCCATCAACCTCCACTAAAATCTATCTTGATGTAGCAAAGAGCAGTGGACAGTTTGACAATTATCAGCAAAGGCATAAAGCAGATCACCAGGTAAATCAGGCTCAATTTACTTCAAAGATGAATAGAAGCCACAACCAACCTCAGGTAAATCATACTCAATTTTCTTCAAAGATGAATATTAATGGAAACTACAATCACCAGGTCAATAGATTTGATAATCCCAAGAACTTCTTTAATGGTCAATGTTTCTCATGTCATAATTTTAGACACAAAGTTGCTCATTGTGTTTCTTACAAAACCATCATGACAAGAGAAGCATGAAATCAAAGGAGTGTGACAGGGATCAAAAAAAGTTCCTATAATAACTTTTCTCTTCTTGAAAATGAAATAGAATGCTCAATATGTAACAACTTTGGCCATGAAGAATCTAAATGCAGGAGTAAATTTCGGAAAATATATCAAAAGGAGAAAACTCCATCAAATCCCAAAATATTTAGAAAGAAATAACTAGAAAAAGAAAGATGTGGTATAGCCTTGTATGCAGAAGGACAAGAAAACCAGTGGTACATCGACAGTGGATGCTCAAAACACATGACAGGTGACAAAGAAAAACTACACTCATATAATGCCTTAGAAAAGGAAAAGCGTGTCTCATTTGGAAATGACACTCCTACTGTCATAAAAGGTAAAGGCTTTGCTTTCATGAAAGAAAAGGTTAAAGATGGGAATGTTATGTATGTTGATGGCTTAAAGCATAACCTATTGAGTGCTAGTCAAATGTGTGATCAAGGGAATGAAGTAGTGTTTGATCAAATGGATGTTTTGTTCGTGAGCTTGATACAGGAGAAACCGTGATCAAAGGTACAAGAACTCCAAACAACCTATACATACTCAAGGGAGGACAACAACAGTGCTATCTAAGCAAAAATGATAAAAACTAGCTATGGCACAGAAGATTGGGACATCTCAGCTTTTCTCAAATAAGAAAAGCATGCAGATTCCAGGTTGTTTGTGATCTTCTAGATATCAACATTCCTAAAAAATACTATATGTAAATCATGTCAATTCGGTAAGAAAACTAGATCTCACTTCATCAAAAAGGAAGGATTAGCTAGTAAGCCTCTTGAACTTCTTCATACTAATTTATTTGGACCATCAAGGAAAAAGTCACCTCTTGGAGAAGAATACTTTATATTGTTCATTGATGATTTTTCCAAAATGTGTTGGATAGGTCTTCTAAAGCATAAAGATGAAGCATTTGAAAAGTTCAAAGCCTTCAAACCTTTGGTTGAAAATGAACGAGATCAAAAAATCAAATGCCTCAAATCTAATCAAGGAGGGAAATTTACCTCGGGTGAATTCTTTGACTTTTCTGAACAAAATGGAATAAAAAGGTAGTTCTCCATCGCAAGGACTCCTCAACAAAATGGAGTGGTAGAAAGGATGAACAAAACTATTCAACAAATGGCTCGTGCTATGCTAGATGAATCTAGAACTCTTGTAACCTTCTGGGGTGTAGCTACATTCGTCGCCATCACTATTCTCAACCAAGCAAATGTTCGAGTAAATAAGACTCAAACTCCACATGAACTTTGGTATGGTAAGACTCCTACTATAAAATACTTCAAAGTTTTTGGAAACAAATGTTACATCAAAAGGACTAACGAAAAACTTGGTAAGTTTGAACCCAGAGCAGATGAAGGTATTCTTCTTGGCCACTCTTCCCGAAGTAAAGGATATAAATGTTATATTAAAAGACTTGGGAAAATTATTGAAAGTATTGATGTTGTGGTTGATGAAGCATGCAAAAATCCAAAACAGATAAAAATCAAAGATTATGATAGTAAAAAAGATGAGGATCATCTTCCCACATCAAAGCACATTGTTTTTGAAGAAGAAACCAATGAATCACCAAAAGAAGAGATAATGATATAAGAAAAGACTTCGTCAAGGTATGTTTAGAAAAATCATCTAGAAACTCAGATTTTGTGGGGAAAAGGGGCAGGTGTGCAGACAAGAAGAACCATTTCCGAAGCCTCAATCTATTTAGCATTAGTATTTTCCGCTGAACCTCAAAATGTAAATGAAGCATGCAGAGATGAATGTTGGGTCAAGGCCATGAATGAAGAACTTGAGAAAATTGAAAAGAATAATACTTGGGAATTAGTTCTTAGATGTCATGATAAGAATGTCATAGGAACTAAATGGATATTCAAAAACAAGCTGAACGAAAATTGAGAAGTTATTAGAAACAAGGCCAGACTTGTTTGTAAAGGATATGCTCAACAAGAAGGTATAGATTTTGAAGAAATGTTTGCACCTGTTGCTAGAGTTAAATCTATAAGAATGTTTCTTTCTCTTTCTAGTTTTCAGAAATTCAAAGTATACAAAATGGATGTAAAATCTGCCTTTCTTAATGGAGACTTAGAAGAAGAAATCTATATTGAGGAACTAGAAGGATTCATTCTTGGCAATGATGTAAAACTTGTATGCGAAATCAGAAAAGCTCTCTATGGTCTAAAACAAGCTCCAAGGGCATGGTATTCCCATCTTGACAAATATATTCACCAACAAGGTTTTTCAAAGTGGTCAACAGATAGCAATCTATATACAAAGATGGACACTGATAAATTGCTAATAATTTTTGTGTATGTTGATGATATCATTTTTGGTAGCAATGAAGAATCCATGAGTTAGAATTTTGGTTCACTAATGCAGCAAGAATTTGAAATGTCATTGCTTGGTGAGTTTACCTACTTTATTGGTCTACAAGTTCAACAAAATAAAGATGGTATTTTTCTCTCACAAACCAAATATCTCAAATAGATCTTGAAAAAGTACAACATGGAAGATTCTAAACCCGTATGTACCCCAATGGTAACAAGATGCAGTCTTAGCTCAAATGATGAATCAGTAGCAGCACCTCAACCAACTTACAGATCCATGATTGGCAGTTTGCTTTATCTAACAGGTACTTGACCGGACATCATGCATGTAGTGGGAATAGTTGGAAGATTCCAAGAAAATCCAAAGGAATCACACCTTCAGGCAGTCAAAAGGATTTTCAAATATCTTCAAGGAACATAGAACTTTGGTTTATGGTATCTTAGAGATACAGATCTTACACTTCATGCATATACATATGCATATTGGGTAGGAGGTGTTGATGATAGAAAAAACACCAGTGGTGGTGAATTTTATATGGGTTCCAGGTTAGTGTCTTGGTTCAGCAAGAAACAAAGTTCAATTGCATTATCTATAGCTAAAGAAGAATACGTGGTTGCTGCATCTTGTTGCACATGACTACTTTGGATCATGCAAACCTTGCAAGACTTTGAAATCACATGTACTCTGGACACCCATCTCCATTCTATGTGATAATACAAGTGCCATCAGTATTTCAAAGAATCCAATCATGCACTCAAAGACCAAGCACATACCCATCGAATATCATTTTCTACAAGAACAAATGCTTGAACAAAAGGTCAAATTGGACTATGTTCCCTCCAAAGAACAGGTTGTTGATATATTCACTAAACCACTGCCCAGAGAGACATTTGAATATCTTAAGCAAAAGTTGGGAGTAGTTATTGTATCATTCTGCTGTTAAAACCTATTTCTTTAGAGAAATGTGGTTATATGCGAGTTTCATAAACCATAGTCGCGTACATACGCGGGTTTCTATGGGCATAGTAGCGTATATGTTGGTTTAAAGAAAAGCAGTGGGCCAGACTCAGAAAAAAGGGGTCTGCTATTGTTCTGTCAATTATCTTCTCTATTCGATGATGGTTTCAATTTGCTGATAACATGTGGAAATATATTGCTCCTCGTAAATTTGTTGGTAGCTTGATGTATATCTGATTGATGATGATGCTTTGATACCTGATAGTGAACAGGTGGAACAGGTTCAGGGAGAGAACATGGTTGATGACTTTTTGGGAACTAATATAGTTTGTTGGTCTGGATGTTGTTGACAGATGTTGCTGATGATCCAGATCATATGAAAGTTGTTGATGACTATCATGGTCTTGTTTAAGATATTTGGTCTCTGTTATATATGCCATGTATATATTTTAATGTAACGGTCATACAAAAACCTAATTTGTAACCCCACTATGCATGGGATAGATGATGTAATGTTTCTTGTTTTTGACATGTATAAACAATTGATATATCCCCACTTGGTTAGGTAGATGAGTCAAATTTGGTATATCCCCACTTGGTTGGGAGATGGATGTATGTATGAGTCATTGGTGATAGGAAGGTAATTTGTGATGTATGCAGAGAGTCATGTTCTTATTTTAGAACATCTTTATGCAGACTTTGCTTATGCTTAGGGGGAGCATGGACTCGATCATGGGAGCTCAATCAGCACACTTCAGCATATCAGAGAATTCAGCATGCACTCAGGGGGAGCATGACCCTTTGCCCTTGATGTCAAAGGGGGAGAGCGACTTGGTGTGGTTGTTGCCATCAAGTCCAAAGGGGGAGATTGGTGGCATTATGATGTATGTGTTGTACTTGATGGCAACCCACTTGTAGTAGAAAAACGCACTTGTATATGGTAACTAGATGAATCTATAGAAGAGATATCATATGTCACAAAATGCATGACAATAGTGTTTACAGATGTGTTGAAATGCAGGGTAGCTTCAACGAATCAGTTTAGAAGGCAACTCACTCAGATGAAAGATCACAGTATAGCAGGTAAACAGCAAAGAATTACAGATCAATCTTCACAGAATGAAGAAAGAGAGGTATACACAGGTTCACCATTGACCAAGCTGCATATGCACATAGGTTCACTGTATACAAGTCATGTATATGTACACATGCACTTTCACAGAAGGAAAAGCGCGTACTCCTTGGAAAACTAAATTTTTGGTCCAATTATTTGGTCCATGGTATTTTGATCCATGGTATTGATCCAAGTTATTTGGTTCGAGGTATTGACTATAGGTATTCGGTCCAAGGTATTGGTCCTAAGTGGTTTTGGTCCATGGTATTGAGAAAGGCCTAAGACTATAAAAGGAGGAGAAGATCATTAGGCCAATGTGTGCAAGTATCGAATATTTGATGAAGTGTGAGATCTAATATGTAGGTTATTGGCTTATGGCACTATGCTTGATATGAACGAAGGATGAACCTTACCGTTTGATGAAGGATAAGATCTAATGATGTATCAAGATCTTAAGGCTAGAAGTGAATTATTTTTATGTGGCTTGATCATGTATCTGAATAACTAACACATGTTGTAGTATGTAAATATGATGATCCAGGTATGACTAAAGTCTGGAATAGTTGTAATGTTTAAATCATCATTTATAGATCTGTGCGTAGGTTCACTTTAGAAAAGGAGTGTATACACGTTGGTTTTGCATATCCAAGCAGCGTATACATCATAAATTTTATTTGCAGATCTGTACGCTGGTTCGCTTTGAGGAAAGCGCATATGCACACAGGTTTGACACATGGAAGTAGTGTATACCTTATAAAATATGTTTTAGCTACTTCTGTTTACTGTTGCAGTGTTCTGGTTTCTAGCTTGGGGTCTAGTGACTGTATTCTAGTGACAACATTCTGAATAATCAGATTAATGGGTTGTCAAAGTGGTTGATCGATTCAGTTGTGGTTGGTTCAAAAGGAGATTGGTTGATGGAGATATATTTAATGATTGAATGATGTTGTTGATGGATCCAGTCTGAAAATTTATGAAACGTGGTCCCTGGAAGAAAATAGAAGGTTGTAGCCTTCTATAGGCTGACACTTACGTACTAGTAAACATATCAGCTAGTACAAGAGCTAGGGGGTTGTAGTTCCCTTCCAGTAGAAGAAGGAGAACAAGAGAAGGTTGTAGCCTTCTACAAGTAGAAGTCTCTGTACCGGTATAAGATTGAACCAATACAAAAATTGTAAACAAAATTTTCTTATTATTAAAAGAAGATAGAGACGACTGTAGCAAGTGGTTTTCACCCACATTGAGTTTCCACCTTATATCTTGGTGTTCATGTGTGTTGCTTATGTGTGATGCTTTATTCTGTTTTTACTGCACTATCTAATGAATTCTTGATATACTGGTTAAAGTTCCATGCATGATAATTTGGGTAAATCAACAGATCTCTGCATATACGCTAGTTACATTAAGTACAGTTGCGTATACACGCTAGTTCACTAAGCTAAAGTAGCATATACAAATCAGTTTTGAAAATGAAATTATTGATCTCATAATACTAATTCACCCCCCCTCTCAGTATTATTTCCAACACAAAAACCATCTCAACAATCTACAAATGTGGTTAATTTGGAGGAAGAAGAGAAATTATAAAATCTATCAACTACTATCATCTCACATGTTCATAGCCCAGGCCAAAAAACACCAGAAATAGATCCAGTACAACAAGAATTCTATGTCTACATTAAGTCTCTAGAGAGGAGAGTTGCAAAAAAGGCATCTTGTTCTATAGTCAATGAAAAAGAAACCCACTCTAATAGTCTACAAGAACCTCCACTCATAAAAGCTATGAAATAATAAGTCTTTGAGTTGGAGACACTGAATAGACATCTTAAGAAAGAACATGAGACATTAAAGATGCAGAATGAGATACAAAGAACTAATAATGATTACATTGTTCTGCATATGGGTTTATGGTATGAAAAGAACAAAAAGTTAAAGAAAAATAATGAATCACTAAGAAAGAAGGTCATGGGTCTAAATTGCGAGATTTTTATGAAGAAGACTAGAATGGCAGTTGCAAGAAAGAAGATAAGAAAGACAAACTCGGATGTTCTCGCCCAAGTTTCTGAGAGATATCAGTGACAGAGAAAGATTTCCAGTTTTGAATGTTTGCATGAGGACATGCAATGGCCTCCGTGTGGGGGAATGTTGAGCCTCATGATTGATTCATTTTGACACTCTCCCTTACCTATTTTTCCTTTCCTTGACCATCATCATCAACTCAATAGGCATCAAAATACAAGTTTTTTGATATGGTAAGGTATTTAATTGTCTTATCTTTCATATTTCATAAGGTTCCTTATTATTGAGTTAATATTTGTATTGGCTACCGAATTTGCATGATTCTGCAGCTAATTTCTATTTTTGTAGGCAATTCCATGGTTTACCAAGATTGGAGTTGTCATATAAGAGAAGAAATATATGTACATGTCGAGGTTTATCCCTTCAACAATTTCCTCCTATTCATCTAAACCAAATCATCAAAAGGATTGTTCGATTCGTGGTCAAAGGATAAAGTCAATGTGGTTGTTGACTAGGGAAGCGAGAGTCCAAAAATCCTACACTTCACGATTTGCTTTTCCAAATAGAAAATCATGAGAAACGATATCTTGATAGTTGGTAGAAGCTTAGTTTTAGAATTATGTTAGCTAAGGTAGGCGTAAAAGCCTCAAACAATGTTAGGGTCCCACCCTAACCCCCTTATTCATGTCATGGGATCACGTCATAGTCAAGAGTCAATAAAGCCCATATTAATATTTGTAAGTGGTTAACCCAGTTAGCTGCAAATGGGACCACAATTAGTTGT